>CM060666.1:1596935-1846935 GCA_030686955.1 Odontamblyopus rebecca | reverse complement strand
AGTGGAGCAGAGTATTTTGAGCTTTGGAGATGTAGACAGGCTAATGAACCCAGATGACTCAAACATGTGTGGATGAAACAAAACACTCAACACGACTTTCTTTCCAGAGCATTTTAGAAACAGACCAAAGTGCTGCACACAGAACACAGAAACAGGCAAATACAAACACTGCACATTTCTCTGATCTGGCCGAGACTGTCACACTTCTGTCAGGTTCTTCATCTTGTTTTCAGATTTATTATCACAGTCCCTGATGGCCATACAGTAATATAATGCTCTACTGTATTACTGTACGGCCATCAGGGACTGTGCAATATTATTTGCACATAGGCTTTGGGGAAGATGCAATACTGCTCATAGGTAGGCTCCAGGGAAGGTGCAATATTTTTGAGCGCTTACAGTGAATAGGCTTCAGGGAATGTGCAATTTATTTTTTTTCACAGACAGTTGTAGGCTTCAGGGAGTGTGCAATGTCCTTTGGCACCTTAGGCAGAAAGGCCCCAGGGAATGTGCAATACTGACTTTTACACTTTTAGGCCCCAGGGAATGTGCAAAATATGCTAATTATGGGAATGGTGCAATATTATCAACTGTTGAACTGCATGAATTGATGTGTCCACTGTGTGTGTGCTGTATGTTATATGTCTATGTGCCAGGAGTGCCCCTGTCCCAAGACAAATTTCTCCCAAGGGAGACAATAAAGGCTAATCTAATCTAATCCAATCTAATCTAATCTAATCTAATCTAATCTTATTATCAATTTACTAGTTCTGAGACGCTTCATTCTCGCCTAGAAGTCGTTTATTTTAAGAGAACTTGTCCAGTAAAATGATCTTGCTGCAGGACAGATCATTTCACTACTTTTAAGTAATTTTCTGATAGAGTTAAGTGTTTAGATTTTCAGATGTGGCCAAGCTTTTTTGCAGTGTTCAAATGCAGGTTAAAAACTCAACCCTCAAACTGAGTTAAAAGCCAATGAGAAAAAGTGAGTTTTTAAGAGGGACTTAACAACAGGCAAATGCCTGATGCCCCACTCTGTTTTCTCCTGGTCTTGGGACCTGGAGAAGAGCCTGGTCTGCAGACCTGAGAACATGAGAGGTGGTGTGAGGCACAAGAGGTGCATGAGGTACGAGCAGGTCCTGAGGGGCCAAACCATGAGGCATGTGACGTAGGTGAACTGCGAGCGGGTTTAGGTTTATTGAAAAAGGTTTAAAAGCACAGACGAAGGCATGAAGAGGTGGTCCACAGTTTTACTTTTTCTTCTGGTTTCAATAGTTACAAAAGTGCAGGTGCAAAAGGTGCAAAAATGGAGGCAGGCAGCAGTTTCCTCTCCAGCAGCAGAACCCAGGCTGATGTTTTGAGGCACCTTTTATCTTGTCAGACTGATTGGATAAAACTACAAGCTAAAGACAGAGATCATAAAAAGTAACATTTAACTTTAAACACTTATATACTTTATACACATAACTATTAAAACCCCAAGTAAACCAATAAAACACCTATGCCACCGCCCCTGTACAATATACACAACTTGGTCCAGCCTGGAACCTTAGAAGAGGGAGCTTGTTTCCAGCGGAGTCTTCTGGGACCTGGACAGAAGAATATGAGGTAAGTGCACAGCAGAACCACACTATTCACTAGTGATGGTGAAATGAAGCCTCATGAGGTACTGAACCACTTGAGCCAATTGGTTCTTGAAGGGTTCATGTCTCAAAGCTTCAGCTGCACACGAAACCTCCTACCGGCCATGTGTATAATCACAGGCAGCTGGACCACATCATGTGAGATGTGTTGACGTTTTGTGTCTGTTTTTGTGTCTATGTCTATTGGGAATAACTATGAATTACAGAAAATATATGACCAAATAATTTCTGTACGTAAATTATCCCATATGTGTATAATCATTTTTGAATGTATTCTCTGTGTGTACATTTTCCCAAAATGCTAATATGGCAGGTTGTGCAATGTTTTTCTGAAAATGGCATGAGTGTAATCACACAGAGGACAGAGGAGAGAGGAGTGCTTGTGGAACAAGGAAAAGGGCACAGATTATGCTTGTGTAACTTGGACAATGATGTTCAGGACAGGGGAAATCATCCTCTTCCTCGCTGGCTCCATCCTATCACCTATCCTACTCTCCTCACTCTCCTAATTCTCTCTCCCTAAACTCTCCCCAAACTATATAAACACTATCCAAACTCTAGTATCTAAACTATCCAAACTGAACTTCCCGCAACTCCTTCAAAAACCCACATTTTGAATAAAGCCTCAGCCTGGTCTCTATAGCTGTAAAACCTCACAGCAAAATCTAACCCACTTCCTGAAACGATCACGTGGTAGAGCCGAGCAGCCGGGCTTCAGATGCCATCATTTTTGGCTGGTCTCCTAAATGAGTCAAGCCTCAATAAGCACTTCGCCGAAACACCCCCCCTCATTACTCGACCCTAACCCTCTTTGAAGTCTCGGTACATCTCGTAACATCACTGCTATTCACTAAAACACAATAAAATAGACATCAACGCTTAAACATTCTAAAACAGATATGTTCCACTATATCTGTTGCACTATTCAGTTTCAGAAGGTCCATTCATTGTCTCCTTTCCCTCCAGGGCCCAGCAGCTGCCAGTGAAATTGCCACTGTGCCTCAAGGTTAAACGTGGTAAAAGGAAGACAATAAAAATACATTTTTAAAACCACTTGTGCAATGTCTTCTGTCATGTGCAAATATGTTGAAAGTGCTGCGTGCGATCAAATGTGTAGTGACTTAACGTGTCTCCGTGAAGGGTGAAGGTACTGAGTGTGCTTCTCAGTAACAAACTGGCGTCTAAAAGCAAATAAAACCATTTTAAAACCAACGCAAAAGTGAAGTGAGGTTTTACTGAGTCCAGTGTAAAGTGAGTTACTCTAAACGAGAGGTAATAAAAACATGGATTAAAATTTCAAAGTTGTGACGAGATAAAATCTGTTTCACTTTGGCCAGTTGTCCAATCTGAAAAAGCTGAAGAACACAACTCCAGGTATGTTTGCATGAGGATATGAGGCTCTAAAATATCTCAAAGCTCACAAGAGTCTGTTTGGAATAATATAATGTCATATTTAACTGCATATACAGCAAAAACTGGAGGGATAAAACTTCAGGGTAAAATATTTCAGAGTTGTTTTTTAACTATTTGAAAGTGAAATGGGGGTTTGAGTTGGGGTTACTTGCCAGAGTTGATATGGTTGAAGGTAATTCAGCTTCCTCTAGTGTTCATTCAGCTTCCTCTAGTGTTCATTCAGCTTCCTCTAGTGTTCATTCAACTTCCTCTAGTGTTCATTCAACTTCCTCTAGTGTTCATTCAACTTCCTCTAGTGTTCATTCAGCTTCCTCTAGTGTTCATTCAACTTCCCCTAGTGTTCATTCAACTTCCTCTAGTGTTCATTCAACTTCCTCTAGTGTTCATTCAACTTCCTCTAGTGTTCATTCAACTTCCTCTAGTGTTCATTCAACTTCCTCTAGTGTTCATTCAACTTCCTCTAGTGTTCATTCAACTTCCTCTAGTGTTCATTCAACTTCCTCTAGTGTTCATTCAACTTCCTCTAGTGTTCATTCAGCTTCCTCTAGTGTTCATTCAACTTCCTCTACTGTTCATTCACATTCAACTTCCTCTAGTGTTCAGTGTTCATTCAACTTCCTCTAGTGTTCATTCTTCATTCAACTTCCTCTAGTGTTCATTCAACTTCCTCTAGTGTTCATTCAACTTCTAGTGTTCTCGTGTTCATTCAACTCTAGTGTTCATTCAACTTCCTCTAGTGTTCATTCAACTTCCTCTAGTGTTCATTCATTCACTTCCTCTAGTGTTCATTCAACTCTAGTGTTCATTCAACTTCCTCTAGTGTTCATTCAACATTCAACTTCCTCTAGTGTTCATTCAACTTCCTCTAGTGTTCATTCAACTTCCTAGTGTTCATTCAACTTCCTCTAGTGTTCATTCAACTTCCTAGTGTTCATTCAACTTCCTCTAGTGTTCATTCAACTTCCTCTAGTGTTCATTCAACTTCCTCTAGTGTTCATTCAACTTCCTCTAGTGTTCATTCAGCTTCCTCTAGTGTTCATTCAACTTCCTCTAGTGTTCATTCAACTTCCTCTAGTGTTCATTCAACTTCCTCTAGTGTTCATTCAACTTCCTCTAGTGTTCATTCAACTTCTAGTGTTCATTCAACTTCCTCTAGTGTTCATTCAACTTCCTCTAGTGTTCATTCAACTTCCTCTAGTGTTCATTCAACTTCCTCTAGTGTTCATTCAACTTCCTCTAGTGTTCATTCAACTTCCTCTAGTGTTCATTCAACTTCCTCTAGTGTTCATTCAACTTCCTCTAGTGTTCATTCAACTTCCTCTAGTGTTCATTCAACTTCCTCTAGTGTTCATTCAACTTCCTCTAGTGTTCATTCAACTTCCTCTAGTGTTCATTCAACTTCCTCTAGTGTTCATTCAACTTCCTCTAGTGTTCATTCAACTTCCTCTAGTGTTCATTCAACTTCCTCTAGTGTTCATTCAACTTCCTCTAGTGTTCATTCAACTTCCTCTAGTGTTCATTCAACTTCCTCTAGTGTTCATTCAACTTCCTCTAGTGTTCATTCAACTTCCTCTAGTGTTCATTCAACTTCCTCTAGTGTTCATTCAACTTCCTCTAGTGTTCATTCAACTTCCTCTAGTGTTCATTCAACTTCCTCTAGTGTTCATTCAACTTCCTCTAGTGTTCATTCAACTTCCTCTAGTGTTCATTCAACTTCCTCTAGTGTTCATTCAACTTCCTCTAGTGTTCATTCAACTTCCTCTAGTGTTCATTCAACTTCCTCTAGTGTTCATTCAACTTCCTCTAGTGTTCATTCAACTTCCTCTAGTGTTCATTCAACTTCCTCTAGTGTTCATTCAGCTTCCTCTAGTGTTCATTCAACTTCCTCTAGTGTTCATTCAACTTCCTCTAGTGTTCATTCAACTTCCTCTAGTGTTCATTCAACTTCCTCTAGTGTTCATTCAACTTCCTCTAGTGTTCATTCAACTTCCTCTAGTGTTCATTCAACTTCCTCTAGTGTTCATTCAACTTCCTCTAGTGTTCATTCAACTTCCTCTAGTGTTCATTCAACTTCCTCTAGTGTTCATTCAACTTCCTCTAGTGTTCATTCAGCTTCCTCTAGTGTTCATTCAACTTCCTCTAGTGTTCATTCAACTTCCTCTAGTGTTCATTCAACTTCCTCTAGTGTTCATTCAACTTCCTCTAGTGTTCATTCAACTTCCTCTAGTGTTCATTCAACTTCCTCTAGTGTTCATTCAACTTCCTCTAGTGTTCATTCAACTTCCTCTAGTGTTCATTCAACTTCCTCTAGTGTTCATTCAACTTCCTCTAGTGTTCATTCAACTTCCTCTAGTGTTCATTCAACTTCCTCTAGTGTTCATTCAGCTTCCTCTAGTGTTCATTCAACTTCCTCTAGTGTTCATTCAACTTCCTCTAGTGTTCATTCAACTTCCTCTAGTGTTCATTCAACTTCCTCTAGTGTTCATTCAACTTCCTCTAGTGTTCATTCAACTTCCACTAGTGTTCATTCAACTTCCTCTAGTGTTCATTCAACTTCCTCTAGTGTTCATTCAACTTCCTCTAGTGTTCATTCAACTTCCTCTAGTGTTCATTCAACTTCCTCTAGTGTTCATTCAACTTCCTCTAGTGTTCATTCAACTTCCTCTAGTGTTCATTCAACTTCCTCTAGTGTTCATTCAACTTCCTCTAGTGTTCATTCAACTTCCTCTAGTGTTCATTCAACTTCCTCTAGTGTTCATTCAACTTCCTCTAGTGTTCATTCAACTTCCTCTAGTGTTCATTCAACTTCCTCTAGTGTTCATTCAACTTCCTCTAGTGTTCATTCAACTTCCTCTAGTGTTCATTCAACTTCCTCTAGTGTTCATTCAACTTCCTCTAGTGTTCATTCAACTTCCTCTACTGTTCATTCAACTTCCTCTAGTGTTCATTCAACTTCCTCTAGTGTTCATTCAACTTCCTCTAGTGTTCATTCAACTTCCTCTAGTGTTCATTCAACTTCCTCTAGTGTTCATTCAACTTCCTCTAGTGTTCATTCAACTTCCTCTAGTGTTCATTCAACTTCCTCTAGTGTTCATTCAACTTCCTCTAGTGTTCATTCAACTTCCTCTAGTGTTCATTCAACTTCCTCTAGTGTTCATTCAACTTCCTCTAGTGTTCATTCAACTTCCTTTAGTGTTCATTCAACTTCCTCTAGTGTTCATTCAACTTCCTCTAGTGTTCATTCAACTTCCTCTAGTGTTCATTCAACTTCCTCTAGTGTTCATTCAACTTCCTCTAGTGTTCATTCAACTTCCTCTAGTGTTCATTCAACTTCCTCTAGTGTTCATTCAACTTCCTCTAGTGTTCATTCAACTTCCTCTAGTGTTCATTCAGCTTCCTCTAGTGTTCATTCAACTTCCTCTAGTGTTCATTCAACTTCCTCTAGTGTTCATTCAACTTCCTCTAGTGTTCATTCAACTTCCTCTAGTGTTCATTCAGTGTTCATTCAACTTCCTCTACTGTTCATTCAACTTCCTCTAGTGTTCATTCAACTTCCTCTAGTGTTCATTCAACTTCCTCTAGTGTTCATTCAACTTCCTCTAGTGTTCATTCAACTTCCTCTAGTGTTCATTCAACTTCCTCTAGTGTTCATTCAACTTCCTCTAGTGTTCATTCAACTTCCTCTAGTGTTCATTCAACTTCCTCTAGTGTTCATTCATCTTCCTCTAGTGTTCATTCAACTTCCTCTAGTGTTCATTCAACTTCCTCTAGTGTTCATTCAACTTCCTCTAGTGTTCATTCAACTTCCTCTAGTGTTCATTCAACTTCCTCTAGTGTTCATTCAACTTCCTCTAGTGTTCATTCAACTTCCTCTAGTGTTCATTCAACTTCCTCTAGTGTTCATTCAACTTCCTCTAGTGTTCATTCAACTTCCTCTAGTGTTCATTCAACTTCCTATAGTGTTCATTCAACTTCCTCTAGTGTTCATTCAACTTCCTCTAGTGTTCATTCAACTTCCTCTAGTGTTCATTCAACTTCCTCTAGTGTTCATTCAACTTCCTCTAGTGTTCATTCAACTTCCTCTAGTGTTCATTCAACTTCCTCTAGTGTTCATTCAACTTCCTCTAGTGTTCATTCAACTTCCTCTAGTGTTCATTCAACTTCCTCTAGTGTTCATTCAACTTCCTCTAGTGTTCATTCAACTTCCTCTAGTGTTCATTCAACTTCCTCTAGTGTTCATTCAACTTCTCTAGTGTTCATTCAACTTCCTCTAGTGTTCATTCAACTTCCTCTAGTGTTCATTCAACTTCCTCTAGTGTTCATTCAACTTCCTCTAGTGTTCATTCAACTTCCTCTAGTGTTCATTCAACTTCCTCTAGTGTTCATTCAACTTCCACTAGTGTTCATTCAACTTCCTCTAGTGTTCATTCAACTTCCTCTAGTGTTCATTCAACTTCCTCTAGTGTTCATTCAACTTCCTCTAGTGTTCATTCAACTTCCTCTAGTGTTCATTCAACTTCCTCTAGTGTTCATTCAACTTCCTCTAGTGTTCATTCAACTTCCTCTAGTGTTCATTCAACTTCCTCTAGTGTTCATTCAACTTCCTCTAGTGTTCATTCAGCTTCCTCTAGTGTTCATTCAACTTCCTCTAGTGTTCATTCAACTTCCTCTAGTGTTCATTCAACTTCCTCTAGTGTTCATTCAACTTCCTCTAGTGTTCATTCAACTTCCTCTAGTGTTCATTCAACTTCCTCTAGTGTTCATTCAACTTCCTCTAGTGTTCATTCAACTTCCTCTAGTGTTCATTCAACTTCCTCTAGTGTTCATTCAACTTCCTCTAGTGTTCATTCAACTTCCTCTAGTGTTCATTCAACTTCCTCTAGTGTTCATTCAACTTCCTCTAGTGTTCATTCAACTTCCTCTAGTGTTCATTCAACTTCCTCTAGTGTTCATTCAACTTCCTCTAGTGTTCATTCAACTTCCTCTAGTGTTCATTCAACTTCCTCTAGTGTTCATTCAACTTCCACTAGTGTTCATTCAACTTCCACTAGTGTTCATTCAACTTCCTCTAGTGTTCATTCAACTTCCTCTAGTGTTCATTCAACTTCCTCTAGTGTTCATTCAACTTCCTCTAGTGTTCATTCAACTTCCTCTAGTGTTCATTCAACTTCCTCTAGTGTTCATTCAACTTCCTCTAGTGTTCATTCAACTTCCTCTAGTGTTCATTCAGCTTCCTCTAGTGTTCATTCAACTTCCTCTAGTGTTCATTCAACTTCCTCTAGTGTTCATTCAACTTCCACTAGTGTTCATTCAACTTCCTCTAGTGTTCATTCAACTTCCTCTAGTGTTCATTCAACTTCCTCTAGTGTTCATTCAACTTCCTCTAGTGTTCATTCAACTTCCTCTAGTGTTCATTCAGCTTCCTCTAGTGTTCATTCAACTTCCACTAGTGTTCATTCAACTTCCTCTAGTGTTCATTCAACTTCCTCTAGTGTTCATTCAACTTCCCCTAGTGTTCATTCAACTTCCTCTAGTGTTCATTCAACTTCCTCTAGTGTTCATTCAAATTCCTCTAGTGTTCATTCAACTTCCTCTAGTGTTCATTCAACTTCCACTAGTGTTCATTCAACTTCCTCTAGTGTTCATTCAACTTCCTCTAGTGTTCATTCAACTTCCTCTAGTGTTCATTCAACTTCCTCTAGTGTTCATTCAACTTCCTCTAGTGTTCATTCAACTTCCTCTAGTGTTCATTCAACTTCCTCTAGTGTTCATTCAAATTCCTCTAGTGTTCATTCAACTTCCTCTAGTGTTCATTCAACTTCCTCTAGTGTTCATTCAACTTCCTCTAGTGTTCATTCAACTTCCTCTAGTGTTCATTCAACTTCCTCTAGTGTTCATTCAACTTCCTCTAGTGTTCATTCAACTTCCTCTAGTGTTCATTCAGCTTCCTCTAGTGTTCATTCAACTTCCTCTAGTGTTCATTCAACTTCCTCTAGTGTTCTTTCAACTTCCTCTAGTGTTCATTCAGCTTCCCCTAGTGTTCATTCAACTTCCTTAGTGTTAATTTGGCACTTCCCACCCACCACTTCAAACTCCTGCGAGAAAAGACCAGTTTGAAGCAGTTTTGTACATAATTTCATTTCATAAATTAACTAAAATAAAGTGTAAAATTAAAACACATCTGTTCTAAATCAGGACGACCCTAACTCAAAATGTTAATATAACTCTTGATTTTGGGGTTAAACAGGAACTTTGCTTTGGTGTTACTTAATTAACACTTCCATAAATTTTAAATTAACTCTAGAACAGATTGAACCCATATAAACCCTGAGGAAAATGTTCACAGTGACTCTGTGAGCTTCAGTCCGGGGTCGTGATTTCAGAATGACATCAGCGGCGCTACGAACAAAACGTGCAATAAAAAATAACCTTTATCGTCATCTTTGGGAATTAATGGAGGAACGTTTAATACAAAAGCCCAGTGGGACACGCGGTCACTTTTGCCACAGTCACGGCATTAAATCGTCCACGGTCTGTGAGTAATCCCGGGATCTTAACGCCAGAGCTATTTACTCATTTCTCAACAGTGAGAAACTGAACTCCGCTGCTTTCTCTGTGCATCATCCATCAGGGGGAAAGGGCCCATTCGTCATAAAGGTTTTGACAGTTTAGTGGTCGCGCGAAATCCTAAAGCATCAGGAGGCTGCCAACGTACACAGAAACATTATATGTGATTTAAAAGGCCATTTCAGCGTCCGCTCATTCGAGGAAAGTCTGAAGGGAGAGAGCGCGTTACACACAGGCTAATCCACTGTCTCCGCCCACTTTTTCTAACACCGTCTCTGCTTGTTTCCATGGAGATGCCACTGCTCGGTTTAGGATGTTCCACAATATTATTTTAAACAGTTCCGCTTTACGTTTACTTAATTACAGGTGGTTTTAGAGCTCAGAAATGTCTGCTCGGTCGCCTCTCCACAGAACTGACCTGTAACTTTGTTTAGAAGATGGAAAGGGTTTAATGCCGTACTGTGAAACATTACAGACAAAGCAGTAACGGAGAAATGTGGCCTTTTGGTTGACTCTGACCAGTAATGACAAACTAAACATACCATAAAATACCAAATATCTATAATTAGATTGAAGTGTTTATATCTGAAAATTTGGCCGAGCTTTTTTTGCAGTGTCATGAATTCTGTTATTTCCTGTATCAGTGCTTAATGCTGCACTACGTAACTTTCCTTGTCAAGGGTCTGCTACCTGTTAATCTCTGTGGGAAGGTCAAAGCTTTGCCAGAAATGTTCCACAGTACTGTATTACTTTTATCTGTATTCATGGAAACGAGCAGGTGACGCGACAAGTCCCATTGCAGGTCAGATCTGTGGAGCGGCGATCCCGCTCACAGTGAGGATGTGTGTTTCTCAGGATATTTGGTGAGCAACAAAAACTCTTGTAATTTAATAAGTGTAACTGGAAAAATACTGGAAAAAACAAGATCTATTTCAGCTAAAATTACTTAAATACGTAAAATATACTTTATTAACAATATCTGTCAATAGATAAAACTATAAAATACAAATAAATGTAAAAACAAAAAAACAAAAACAAAAAAAACTCTAAAACTCTGTCCAGGGGTTAAAACATTTACTATTCTTTACTTAAATTAAAAACATTTTACTTTTTTTGAGTAGATTCAGCTTCACAAGTCAAATGATCTGAGAAGTATTTTTGTTTTAATTCAAGCAACATTTTATTTTATTTCAACTTTGTAAATAGTAAATATTTTAACCCCTGGACAGAGTTTTAGAGTTTTTTGGGTTTTTTTTTTTTTTTTTTTTTTTTTTACATTTATTTGTATATTATAGTTTTATCTATTGAGAGATATTGTTAATAAAGTATATTTTACTTTTATTTTATTTCTTATTTTAAGTGCAAAGAGTTGTTGTTTTTCTTAAGATGTATTTTCATATTTCAAGTACAAAAATCTTACAGCTCTGGCCGATCGTTTTACTTGTCAAATGAAATTTACTCACATCACGGTAAAACTTTCTTAATTCGATTCATTTTAGCCTGACTACATTTTGTTTTTCGCAGCCTAAAAGCTGAATTCACAGTGTGGAACATTGCCAGTAAAGCAAAAACATCTCCATGGAAACGCGTAGAGCAGCAGACCTCCCCTGACGTTTATAGTGAAACAGGAAGTGCTCCACTGTGCTGCTAAACTCCACTCACCTCCACCAGAATCATTTGGATCATTTCAGTTCTGGAATCGCTGATCTCGACTTAACTAAAGGTAAAAGGAGCTGTTCACTTGAAAACTCCCACTTCATGACATCACAGGGTGGAACAGAGCGTTTTGAGCTTTGGAGATGCAGACAGACGAATAATAAAGAGTTACTCAAAAACATGTGAATGAAACAAAACACAACTCCAGGTCTGTTTTTGAGGAGACAACAACATTAGAACATTTTTTACAATTTTGTGTAATAAAGGACCTTTTTCTTAAGTTGATTTCTTATATGCAATAATTTTTCTTTTACTTGATTTTTTTGTTTTTTGTTTTGTTTTGTTTTTTGCAGTGCTGTATACACTGCAAAACTCTCTGATCTGGCCAAGATTTTAAAACTTATATCCGGTTCTTCGTCTTGTTTTCAGATTTATGCTCTGAATTAGTTGTGCAATCTTAAAAAATTGTCACATATTTTTCTTCCATGACTCAACTAGTCAGAAAATCTTAAATTTAGGCAATACATGTTTAAAGGATGTGGCAACAATCCATTTACCGGTACTTCTATCTAGAATTTAGCATTTTTTGAATTTATTATCAGGTCATGAACACCATAAACTGGTTTTAAGTCTGTTTATCTCAAAAATTTTCAAGTAAAATGACTTTGCTGCAGGGACAGAGCATTTCACTACTTTCAAGTCATTTTCTGATAGATTTAAGTCTTTATAACTGTGATTTTGGTCAGGTTTTGTTGCAGTGCAGCACTTTTACAGCGCAGTAGTTCAAAACGCAGTACTTCATCCGTCACTGGTCCGGTTTATTTTAAAGCAGCTACTGCACAATTTGGGCATTTTGTTTTTCCAGTGTTTTCGAGTCAGCCAGAAGTTAGACGTACACATTCCCAAACACATCATTTTCACCCCATAACACGCTTAATGCCTTTTACAGACCCTAAGTCAACACGAGCAGCTCATTCTTATCCAATCATGGACTATTTTCTTCTTCTGAGTCAAAAACCGTTTTAGGAACAATAAGTTACACACGTCCTGTAGTTTGTATTTCCATTGATAAACCTGTAATTTGAGGTCTTAGTATTCTTGTGGTGTCTTGTATTCGACTTTTACTGGCCAAACTGTGGCTTGTAAAATGTGCAGTGCCAGTTCTGGGAATGTAGATCGAGTTTCAGTAATAATAGTGGGCTAAAGATTACAGCGGTTTCATTATTTTATACTTAACAGTGTTTTGTGGTTGCCTGGGGATCACTGCTACTATATTTATAGCATTTAAAGCCAATTTAAATCTGTTATAGTAAAAAACGGTTTGTTGACATATTAGCTATTGATCTTAAAGTTACAGTATGTAACTTTCTGTGTGATTCCACAGAAAAAGAAAGTGAAAACTAAACATGAACATTCGATGGAGATAGATACACTTTATGCCGCACTGTGGAAGATTATAGCCAAAGAAACAACATTTCCATGGAAACAAGCAGAAAGAGGCCCTCCGGGTCAAATAAGAGTCAGGTTTGTGGAGATGCAAGCCCACTCACAGCAAGGAGTTGTTTTGTGTCATGTTTTTAGTGCAATAAACACAATCAACTTTAAAAAAAAAAACAACAACTGTTATTTCTGGCTATTTTTGGTCTAAAAGTTACGTAAGTTACATAAGTTACATGACTTTAAGTAATTCAAGTCAACTGTTCTTATTTTAGGTGAACAGCATCAAATATATAGAAAATTTTGGTCAGCTTTTGACTTTTTATATGACACTTTTTACATGAAAGTATGAACTGTCTATACAGCCAAGAGAAAATATACATACATCAGCTATAATATTTTAACTTAAAATATTCATTCTAAATCATTGTATTGTCGTATTTTTTATTGGGAAGTGTATGAAGTGTATATTTGAGTAAGATTAGGTTCAACGTACATCTAATCTAACAAGCAAATCTAAACAAAGTAATGTTGTCTCCTGCGAACGAGACAACAGCGCCCTCGTGTGGCAGCTTTGGTAACGTACAACTGACGTCATCCCATTTTCTTTTAGAATCAACAGGCCACATGTTTGATTTAGAGGAAATAAGGACCATTTAAAAACGGAATATGTCTTGATATACATAGCAAATACAATTATAGTTTAATTTTAAGCCGAAGCAGTCGTCAAATGTATTAAAATGAAATGGGACAAAGGGGGATTTTAAAGAGAATATCTGTTTTATTGCAGCGCTCACACCGGCGGAAGTAGTGTTTCTGCTGGTTTCCGGAGTCCTCGTTCGTCCCCGCCCGCCCGGACCGCACTGTAGAGCAAAGCGAAGCCGCAGTCCGTCACTGCGCCATCTCAGTGCAGAAGAACGCAGCTCTGTTTGCGCTCAAAGGACGACCTATCTCACTATTTGAACCATTTTACAGAAACGACACATTTTGCTCTTAAAGGTCGTGGTGAGTATTTTGTCCGCAGACATTTTTACATTTTTCCTTCCTTTTTCTTTTCTTTTTGGATTTTTTTCAGCGATGCTTTTTCTATTTTGGACAGGAATGTGCGGGCTAGCGGGGGAGCTAGCTCACCCTCACACATGAACACCGTGTTGTTTTTAGCCTTGCTGCTGATGGATTCATTTTAGCGCCGATTCCCGCATTTTTCCAAGTCCATATTGGTTTGTTTTTGTAGGATTCATTGTGAAGACTTTTCTCTGAGAGACTGCTAATGTTTTGGCACGCTTTCCAGCCCGTCACGTTAGCGGCTAACAGCTTTGTGCTAGTGGCAGATCCGCCATGATGGTTCTGTTTGACACACGCAGATTTGCAGGTTTTGGTTTTTGCATCAGAGGAACTGGTCAGAGTGCGGTCATTTTTGTGCTTTTCATTGTGTATTGGCTAACATTAGCCATGCTAGCCCGAGGCCAAGGGCCCGTGTCACACTGCAGCCTGCAGGGGGCGCTGTTGTGGATGGTTTAGGTAATTGCCCTCTAATCTCTCTTTTGTCATTTTCTGGATCCTGCTCCTGTCAGGGGCTTTTTGTGGAGTAGATTTTTGTGTTTTTTTTAAAGGAAGTGCATTTTTAGATTTTGAAGTTTTGGATCAATTCTGACGCAGTTTGTTTGTGACCAGAATAAATGTGCACACGTCAAACACACGAACACACATGTGGAAGGGCCTGCGGCTCTCTGTTTAACAGTAGAACATGAGTACTAATCACCTCACAGCCCCTCACAACACACCTGCTCACACAGAATGTTATACAAATGTCACACATTACAGACGCACTGTTTTTCTCCCATCACAGTGACACCTTCCACCTCTTTCACTCAGCAGTGAACATTTGTACATTTGACCAAGTGCTACTTTGTCTGAATCAGTGTAAACATGCATTCATATCTGCTGTTTTCCCCATAAACCAGCACCCCTCCACTCTTGTCCTCACATAGAATTTAATAATAATTGAACTGTTGAAATATGAAATAATGCCACAGAATCACTGAACCCAGATCAGGTTTCAATACATTATTGAAGGAACATTTCATATGAACCACATGGCACTTTTAATCAGTGCATTATGGTGCAAGTTCTAAGCCCTGCTATAAATGCCGTCTACACAATATAATTGCAATCAAACAGAATCACAATTTTGAGCTGGTACAACTTAACAAATCATGAAAGCTGCCATTATTTAGATAACAGAAAGTTCCCACAAAGAACAAAATATCCTGTCTTTATAGAAAAATCTGTCTGGTTGTATCTGTAGTTTAGACCTCTACAAACATGTTCTGAAAAACATGGGGTTCTCTTGTTTATCAGTTCAGAGTTCCGTCTTCTCTCAGATGTTAATGCTTCTGGAGTTGTTTACAAAGTGCACTCTGAACATGATCCTAGTTTTTAATCTTATCACTGAAATCTTGGAAACACCTTAATCTTATTACAGAAAAATCACATCACATTACATTTATCCCCAAAATGTGCCAGCCCTTAGTAAAGCTTTATAAAACCTCTGTTGTCCCCTTGTTTTAGGCATCATTAGACACACCCTTAGCTCCCCCTAGTGGTCCTGTAGTGAGTAGCATGTTTTGGGGAAGGTTTTTCCATTTGTTTTGAGTTGACTGGGGTATGTTTTCTGTCACCTCAGTAAAATCGAAGCGCATTGAAGGTCCACGGCACAGCTCCACACAGACGCAGGCTTCAGACGACCCCCTGCGATATCATGGAGTGAGTGCCACGGTTCCCTCCCTGTCCACTGGGGGGCACTGTTTTACATGTTTCACTGACGCTCTGGGCTTTCTGTGGAGCTGCTGTTTATAACGATGTAATGTAAAAGTTTTCAGTGGTGTTGGGGGCTTAAGAGTCGCCTGTATCTAATCTAACTGCAGTAACATTATCAGTTAAATGAGTGAAATGTATAGAAGAGATGGCTACAGTTATGGCTGGGTACTATTAAAGTCGAGGCAGTACCGGTTAGTGTCACTATACAAACATTTCAAGCTCAATTTCGATAGTAAAGAATAAGCACAATATTTGATGCCTAAATTATAAGTTTAAATGCTCTTTTTTCAGAAATATTGTCATTTTCAACACAAAATAGTATTTGTTCATTATACCATGTCGTCTTGTACTAGTTCTAATTTTATCCAGCATGACATTGTGGGTTCACCACCTGCAGAGGGGTTCATGGGGGGTTCAGGTGCTATGAGTATTGGGCAGTAAACTGCCCCCGCGACCCAGCCGGATTAAGCGGGAGAAGATGGATGGATGGACATTGTTTTTTTCACTATCGATACTTGCTCACATGACTATCTAGTGTCGATTAGTATTTGATTTTTGATATTTTTGACAAAGAATCAAATCCCAGGGATAGTGTAAGACAGTTTGTTTCCCATGATCCTTAGAAGATACAGACAACTTCAGACTACTTGTTACTGTCTTAGCCATCTTCTTTTTGCAGGTAATAAATAATGAACAGATTATGCTTATTTTTTTCTGATTTAGCAGCTTTTATGACAATGCATGATGTAAAACATATTTATCTTAGCAAGAATACATTTAAATCAGGTACAGGACCCTTGACAAAGAAGTTTTAAAAAAAGCAGTACGCAAGTGTACTGAAAACCAGATATCGTTCAAATACTGGTATCTGCAAACTATTTAAAGATACCCAGCCTAATCTGCAGCTCATCACATCTTTTCATTGGTTTAAAATTAATGTAATGAATGGAGCTCAACAGTGACCGCCCATCTCCTGGTTCTGGAAGTAAATTTCCGATTTATTTTCCCCATAGAAATACAGGTTTGAAGGTTGCTCAGGGTTAATCAGCTCTGTGGTAACTATCTTGTGTTTTTAATGTACTTTTTGGATGGGTTGTGGATATTCATTGCCACATCGCTGCTTCGCCTCCTCCGTGCAGCTCTTAATATTTACATTTTTTGTCTGTGGGGAAAAATCATGGAAAATGTACTTGTGGAACGAGAGCAGACGTTGAAGTTGGGCGGGACTCTTGAGCTCCATGGACAGACCCATACGGCCTTAACTGCAACTGCTTTTGCTATGAACTGAATGCCTCACTAACCCTTTTCTTTCTCAGGAATCAGAAGATGTTTGTTTTGTTTTTGGACACTTTTTACATTTTAACCTTAAAATTGAAACATGGAGGAGCCAGTTGACGCAGACGAATGCTGGTGTTCGTTTTTGCTTTGTTTTTAAAAGTGCTTTTAGTTTTTGGCCTTAAAATGGGCACTGGGCAATATGACAACAACAAAAAAAATCCAGAATATTGGTCACAGTTTAATGATACTTTGCAGCTGCTATCATCAACATTACCTGGCGGTGTAATGCTAACCGTAAGCACTGCTTTATCTGAGGCTTGTTAGATTTTAATCTGAGCTTTATTAGAATTAGAATAGAACGTTGGATTAGTTTCATCTACAGCATCTGAGCTGATTTGTGCTGTTAAACGACTCTCTCACACTTAAAATGACAGTCAAAAGCTGCATTCTGGCACCATAGTAACAGCTGAACGTTTTGCTATAGAGATTCATGTAGAACACCCAGCGTGATAGATATCACTGCAAAGTATCAGTTGCCTTTAGGAGGTAACTGAAAGTGCTTCTGAGACGCCTTAAATCATCATACTGCCCTTCCCTTTATAGATTTACACATTATTCTTGTCTATATGGAGTATTTTTTAAGATTTTTTTGCAGCCAGCTTTACCAGCTCTGATTAAACCGATTTTTAAATAATATTTTTTACTTTGAGGACTCGGATGGATTTTAACCTTTTTGTTTTTCTTCCAGATCCCCCGTCCTCACACCCTCCAGTTTGATCTTTGCAAATCCCACTTAAACCTGTTTTATTTTTGTTTATTCTTTTCTTTCGGCTCCCCGCAGTCGCTCGCCCACCTCCTCCAGCCTCATGGCCAGCAGCAATGTCACCAACAAAACCGACCCGCGCTCCCTCAACTCCCGCGTCTTCATCGGGAACCTCAACACGCTGCTCGTCACCAAGGCCGACGTGGAGGCCATCTTCTCCAAGTACGGGAAGATCGTGGGCTGCTCCGTGCACAAGGGCTACGCCTTCGTCCAGTACGCCAACGAGAGGAACGCGCGAGCCGCTGTGGGCGGAGAGGACGGGAGGATGATCGTGGGGCAAGTCCTCGGTAAAGACGGAACATTTAATAAAGGGGTGCACTGTGTAACTGTGTTTGGAGATGCCGTCGCTCTGCCTGGAAAGTTCTACAGTGGGACAGCTCTACTTTACAGTTATTCTATTACAGGTGGTTTTAGAGCTCAAAAATACAGAGAAAAACAGGTGTTCTGACTGAGCGGTTGCCTCCCCACAGATCTGACCTGTAACTTGGTCTAGTTTGGTGTCCATAAAGATAAAGAAAAGTTACACAGTGCACCTTTTACACGTTCTGTATTGTGCAAAATGGACTTTTGTCAGCTTCAAGTCATGTTCTAATGTTGTTCCCTCCTCAAAAACGGACCTGGAGTCGTGTTTTGTTTCTTTCACACATGTTTGAGTAAATCTGTTATTACGTCTCCAAAATTAAAAATACCCTGTTGCACCTTGTGAGGTCATGAGTTAATAGCTCCTTTAAACTTTTGTTCAAATTCTCAGGCTGAAAATATCCAGATGATTCTAGTGAAGGTGTGTAGAGTTCAAAACCACAGTGGAGCACTTCCTGTATTACCACATGACATCACAAGGTGGAACGGAGTATTTTTTGTTGAAGGGAAGAACTCGGCCTAAATCCACAGGGGTTTGTGTGTTAAACGTGTGAATGAAACAAAACACAGCTCCAGGTCTGTTTGTGACGAGACTGTCAGAACATAAAGTGGGAAATGATATAATATGGGCCCTTTATTCAAATACCTTTAGACATTTTTTTAACCATAACATTTTTATTGTTAGATATAAATTTGGCGGGTGAGCCCAAACCACACCGGTCAAAAACCACCAAGCGCTCAGCAGGAGACATGTACAGGTGAGGACCATTTCATCTCTGTATTGGAGTTTTAAACATGAGCCTTTCTCTTCACGCAGATGTTTTTCTGTTTTGCAGCAGTTCCTCGTTTGACCTCGACTACGACTTTCAAAGAGATTATTATGACAGGTGAGTTACACTGTGCAGCCCACAGTGGCTGCTTAGTGTTCACAGTAGAAGGAAAAGACTATAGCAACTGCGATGCCACAATCAAAATATAAATCACAATTCTTTAGACATTAGTCTGTGTCTCCTCCTCTTTGTTCTCCATGTTTCCCAAACAGCAGCACAGCTTAATTGCAGTTTTTCTCCTCAGCCTTCTTGCGGACCGCTCTCCTGATGATGCTGATATTAAGTATTTAAAGTATAACTTTTTCTTCATATGCATCATTGATAACTGTAAAAATGTGTTATGTAAACATGGGGGTTGGTCTGGAGATGGAACCTTTAAAGGTGCACTATGTAACTTTCCTGGCGGCGGCTCCACCACCAGGATATCCTGATGTCACTGTGTTCCCTGGAAGGTTCCAGACTCTGGCATTAAACTTGTCTATCTACATGGAGACAAAGCAGTTCAAGGTCCATCCATCCATCTTCTCATGCTTATCCGGGGCCGGGTCGCGGGGGCAGCAGTCTAAGCAGGGGCTCCCAAGCTTCCTCCTCCCCAGCCACTTCCTCCAGCTCCTCCGGACGGACCCCGAGGCGTTCACCGCGACCGCATCACTGCCGACGCTGCACCGATCCACTTGTCAATCTCGCGCTCCATACTCCCCTCACTGTGAACAAGACCCCGAGATACTTGAACTCCTCCACTTGAGGCAGAGACTCCCCACCCACCCGGAGAGGGCAATCCACCTTTTTCCGGTCGAGAACCATGGCCTCGGATTTGGAACAGCTGATTCTCATCCCGGCCGCTTCACACTCGGCTGCAAACCGCCCCAGTGCTGCAGGTCCTGGTTCGATGGAGCCAACAGGACAACATCATCCACAAAAAGCAGCGATGAGATCCTGTGGTCCCCGAACTGGACCCCCTCCGGCCCCTGGCTGCGCCTAGAAATTCTGTCCATAAATACAATGAACAGAACCGGTGACAAAGGGCAGCCCTGGAGTCCAACATGCACCGGGAACAGGTCTGACTTACTGCCGGCACCACAGCTCCTGCTCCGGTCATACAGGGACCGGACAGCCCTTAGCAAAGGGCCCCGGACCCCATACTCCCGGAGCACCCCCCACAGGGCACCACGAGGGACACGGTCGAATGCCTTCTCCAGGTCCACAAAGCACATGTGGACTGGTTGGGCAAACTCCCATGAACCCTCGAGCACCCGATGGAGGGTGTAGAGCTGGTCCAGTGTTCCACGACCAGGCCGAAAACCACACTGCTCCTCTTGGATCCGAGGTTCGACTATCGGCCGAACTCTCCTCTCCAGCACCCTGGCATAGACTTTACCGGGGAGGCTGAGGAGTGTGATTCCCCTGTAGTTGGAACACACCCTCCGGTCCCCCTTTTTATACAGAGGGACCACCACCCCGGTCTGCCAGTCCAGAGGTACTGTTCCCGACTGCCACGCGATGTTGCAGAGGCGTGTCAGCCAAGACAGCCCCACAACACCCAGAGACTTAAGGTACTCAGGACGGATCTCATCCACCCCCGGAGCCTTGCCACCGAGGAGCTTTCCGACCACCTCAGTGACTTCAGCCAGGGTGATGGATGAGTCCGCCTCTGGGTCCCCAGCCTGGGCCTTCTCTTCGGAGGACGTGACGGTGGGATTGAGGAGATCCCCAAAGTTTTCCTTCCACCGCCCGACAACATCCCCAGTCGAGGTCAGCAGCTCTCCCCCTGCACTGTAAACAGTGTTGGTGAAGGACCGCTTCCCCCTCCTGAGGTGCCGGATGGTTTGCCAGAATTTCCTTGGGGCCGTCCGATAGTCCTCCTCCATGGCCTCCCCGAACTCCTCCCAGACCCGAGTTTATGCCTCTGCAACCGCCCGGCCCGCAGCACGCTTGGCCCAACGGTACCCGTCAGCTGCCTCAGGAGTCCCCCGAGCCAGCAAGGCCCGGTAGGACTCCTTCTCCAGCCTGACGGCATCCCTTACTTCCGGTGTCCACCACCGGGTTCGGGGATTGCCGCCGCCACAGGCACCACAGACCTTACGGCCACAGCTACGAGCAGCCGCATCGACAATAGAGGCCGAGAACGAAGCCCACTCGGGCTCCATGTCCCCAGCCTCCCCCGGGATCCGGGAGAAGCTCTCCCGGAGGTGTGAGTTGAAGGCCGCACTGACAGAAGGTTCCGCCAGATGTTCCCAACAGATCCTCACGATACGCTTGGGCCTGCCAGGTCTTTCCAGCTTCCTCCTCCGCCAGCGGACCCAACTCACCACCAGGTGGTGCTCTACAGCTCTGCCCCTCTCTTCACCCGAGTGTCCAAGACACACGGCCGGAGGTCAGATGACACGACAACAAAGTCGATCATCGACCTCCGGCCTAGGGAGTCCTGGTGCCACGTGCACCGATGGACCCCCTTGTGCTCGAACATGGTGTTCGTTATGGACAAACTGTGACTAGCACAGAAGTCCAATAACAGAACACCGCTCGGGTTCAGATCAGGGAGGCCGTTCCTCCCAATCACCCCTCTCCAAGTGTCACTGTCGTTGCCCACGTGGGCGTTGAAGTCCCCAGTAGAACAATGGAGTCCCCGGTCGGTGCACTGTCCAGTCCCCCTCCCAGAGACTCCAAGAAGGCCGGGTACTCTGCACTGCTGTTCGGCCCGTAGGCAGACACCACAGTGAGGTTGAGCGTTACCGGCTAGATATAGTCGGCCTCACCTCCATGCACAGCTTGGGTTCCGGAACCCAACTCCTTGAGAGGGGCTGGACTCTCCATTTCTCTGGCAGTTCAAGGTGCATGCCCTTAATACAAGATGAATTCTAGTGATTATAAAGAGTTCACCAACTCTTCAGAGTCCATCTTCTTTGACTGCTGAGGCGTTTATCTGTGATTGGTTTGAGACTGACCAATTGCAGGGGAACAAACATAGCGACTCCAACAAACCGAGTTTGGCTAATTTTCGCAGAAATAATAGTCATAGTTTTTGCCTTGTTCCGTCATGTGTGGAACTATGTTCAGACAGCGACACATGAATCTGATGAGAGCCAGGCTAAAACACTCCTGTAACTGAATCCATGGAAGATACATGTTTAAAGCCATACTGAGAAACATTCCAACAACGCAATAACATCTCCATCCATTTTTTCGAAAGAAAGATTCCACAGTGCACCTTTAATATCCTGTAGCCCATGGTTCCTGTAGAACAGTCCAGTCTGTAGTGTTTCTTATGCGTGATGCTTTTTGTCTCTTGTAGAATGTACTCGTACCCCTCTCGTGTGCCCGCCCCTCCCCCTCCTCTGTCCCGAGCCGTCATCCCGTCCAAACGCCCCAGAGTGAGCCTGAGCGGAGGCAGCAGCCGAAGGACGAAGAGCAGCTTCTCCTCCTCCTCCAAGAGCAGCCAGCGCACCTCGTCCAGAACCAGTACTGTCCACTCTACTGTTTAACACGGCCAAATATACAACCTGTGTTATAATGAAGCGTACAGAGATACAGGGTGTTTTCACATCCAAAAAAACAACATAGTGCTAAAAATGCAAAAAGGCGTACTGCGGAACTTTGGAGGTTTTGTGATCTAAGTAAGGAGAGCAACTTAAAGGGCCTGTACCTGATTATTTTAAGTATTTGAGCTAAATTTGTCTTGTCTCAGTACAGATACTATATTGTATAAACGGCTTTTGAGGTCGAAATAACTCGTAGACATACAGGATTTTGGATATTTCTTGACATTAGACACAGATAATCCAAATATATGATCAAATACTAAGCAGAATTCTACAGAGCTCATACTCTAGAACCAGTACTGTGCACTCTGCTGTTTAACACGATCAAATGTGCCGATCAGCAGGAAGGTCTTTAGTCAAAAAATGTCTTGAGTCGACTACAGCTCTAGAATACTGACCCACCGTTGTCTGAAGCAAAGAAAGAAAGCTGATGACATGTTTTTCTAAGACTGCTTCTGGGTTTAACTGTATTATTTCTTTCCCACCTCTGGCTTCCCAGTGAAAGTGGACGAGCTGCAGACCATCAAACGGGAGCTGACCCAGATCAAGAGCAAAGTGGACGACCTTCTGGACTCACTGGAGCGGATGGAGAAGGACCACAGCAAGAAGTCGGGTCAGAAAATACACTGTCCGTCATATTAAAGGGCCTATAGTCCACTCGATGGATTCACGAGAGCTTTAGGTCTCTTCAAAAACAGACCTGGAGTTGTGTTTTGTTTCATTTACACGTTTGAGTCGCTCTTTATTATTAGTCTGTCTGTATTTTTAAAACTCAAAATGCTCTGTTTGACCTTGTCATGAAGTGATAGTTTTCAAATGAACAGCTTGCAGTTCAGTAGAGAATGGCAGTTACAATTCTCCTCCTCCCCGGCTCCTTCCCCACCTGGGTAGCTGTGGTCATACTGAACTGACCCACGGGCCTGGACATCTATAGCCTGTCCGTCCATGGGAGTGGATCTCTCCTTCACTGTAGTTCTCCCTGAGGTTTCTTCTTTTCCCAGGACCCTGGGTTTTTTGGAGTTTTTCCTTGCTGAGAAGGAGGGTCTAAGGACAGGGGATGACTGGACCATGTTTCATTTGCTGCTTTACATGAATGTTGTTTATTCTTGTTTTGATATGTCTGTGTGTATGTTTTACTCATCCAAATCTTGGAACGGCCTTAGAGGAAACTGTTGTTGCAATTTTGGGCGCTACAAAATAAATTGAATTGAAATTGAATTGAATTCTGAAATCATCAAAATGATTCTTGTGAAGGTGTATGGAGTTTAAAAACACAGTGGAGCATTTCCTATATTGTGACATCACAAGGTGGAACTAAGTGTTTTCAGTTTGAGAGAAGAACTCGGGGTTTGTGTGTTAAACATGTGTGAATGAAACAAAACCCCAGGTCTGTTTGCAATGAAGAAACATTAGAACATAAATCAGAAAACAGTGGAATCTGGGCCCTTCAATAATGATAATGATAATGATAATAATAATAATAATAATAATAATAATAATAATAATAATAATAATAATAATGATGATAATGATAATAATAATAATAATAATAATAATAATAAATATAATTATAATTATAATTATAATTATAATTATAATTATAATTATAATAATGGCCTTTTGCTCCCACAGACGGTAAAAGCAACAAGACTGAGCCAGGGGAGGTGACGTCCCCTCCTCACTCCAGTAAAAACATGGATCTGAAGAGGGACAGAGACAGTCAAGAGCTCAATGACTCGGAGGAGGAAGAGGAGGAGGAGGAGGGAGATCTGCTGGAGGAAGAAGAGGTGAGACACAACTCAGACACAGAGGACAACTGCTCCCACTCCTGGACCACTCCTGGACTCGGGCTGATACATGTTAGAGCTGGGCAATTTCCCTCCCAAAAAATCATAGATAGCCGTACAGCAGCATCCAAAACGTTCCTTTCTTCTCCACCGAGTAAATTGGAAGGATGTTATATGGTCCACAGTGGGGACGGGCATGTGATAAAAATTTGGGGTGTCAGAATCCAGTTTGTGTGTGAATGAACATCACACTTTTACAATTTTTGAACTGTATTTTTAACTTCTTCAGTATATTGTGACCAAAATCATCGCAATTATCAATTCAACCATCTAACCAAATCATATTGGCGCTTCCCTCTTTCTGATCTGATGCAGTCCTGTGGCTCTACACCCAAAACTTTCCTTATTCCTTGTCTCCTGTTGTGCAGGTGAAGAGTCAGGGGCGCGAGGACGAGGACGAGGAGGAGGAGGAGGGCGAGCACGTGGAGGGAGACGACGACGGCGACAGCGTCAACGGAGACGACTCTTAAACCCGAACGACACAACTGAGCATGCTCCGAAACACACCCCTACTGAGCATGCTCCAGACCACAGCCGCTACTGAGCGCGCTCCAACCGGGCCAGCCCTCCGCGCAAAAGAACCCTCCACTCAGATAAAACCGCCCGAAATCACATTTGACTTAATTTGTTTGAAGGGGTCGGGTCTCCGTGGAAACGTGGAGTGCTTCGACAGGAATGTTCCACAGTATCTAATATTATCAATCTCCATGGAGACGAGAGTTGCAGTTTGATCAATAGAACAGCCTATTCACAATCATTTGAGTTATAATAAATGTAGGACAGATATGTTTAATGTCGGACTGTGGAACATTTCAGGCAAAGCAAAACACTTTTATGAATCCAGTAAGTTAATATTCCACCAAAACATGATTGAAATAAACCTGCACCAATATTTACCTTTTAAATTTTTTAAATTTGTTTCCTAAGATGCATTTGGAAAGGCCACACTGTACAGTTCACGTATAAAAACAAAAAAACAAAAAATATGATTTGCTGATGCTAATATTACGAAGAAAGATTTTAAAAAGTGAAAAAAATAATATTCACATTTGAAGTACAGAATCTAAACACATTCAGAGTTCCGGTCCTTTTTTATCTGTGTGGTCGGTTGTGTTTTGCCTCATTGTAGATACAGCTGCTCAGATGAAGCATGCGGCTCCTTCGCTCTCCTCTTTCGGACCTACGCCGCAAAATCCAACGTCTACGGACTTGAAATCACTTGAATTCAGAGCAACGATCTTGATTTGAGTTTGTGATCAGGGCTGCACGAGACGACGCAAAAATATAAAGGTCAACAGCTCGATTTTAATACTATTGAACCGTGACGGTCGTGTGTGTTTTTATCCACATTTGTCGTACTGCTTTTTGACACGGCAAGTTCAGTTCCGTTTAAAGCTTCACTGCGTAACTTTCCCGCCTAACTAAGACTAGTTGGCAGCAGCTGATTTCATTATCGCGTTAAGGTTCACGATTATTACTGGAAAAACAGATTACTGAAGCTACAGGAGCAGTATGTGACGTCTCTGTAGAGATTTGCCAGGAATGTTCCGCAGCGCGTCATTATCCCGCATTTACAGCTCGCCTTTCCCGCAGATCTGACCTGCAACTTGGCTCGGTTAATGTCAAGTTAATGCCACACTGCGGAACATTTCGGGCAAAGCGTTAATCTGTGGAGACAGTGGGTACAGAACTTTCCCGCTTAAGACGAGAACATGAACAAAATTCAAACTTTGTCTGAAGCAGGATTCAAACAAATACAGAAAATGATGGGGAAATAAACTGGAAGCAAAATCCACAGTTTTCCAGGTTTTAACCATGTTCCACTTTCTCCTTCTCATTTACTCACTCGACATTGTATCTGGAGTGATTCGTGCAGGTCCGAGTCGACTTCCATCGCTTCTTTTCCAGACGCCGCGCTGCCGATCGACTCCTGTTTTCGCCTTCCCCTGAACACGGCCGCTGTGACGTACTCACTTTCTTACTCACACGCTTGCCTTTTATTTTCTGAACCTGTGACGCACGTCGGGTTCGGCAGCGTCGCGTCGTCATTTCGGCACAAATGAGAGAAATTCATCGGAGGCGCAGACGGCTCCGCGGCGCTTTGTCACGGCGACGTTTTGGAACGCAGAATCGTCGCTGCTCTCGTTTCTTTTACGACGTCGCTTTAGATGAATATTGCGATAATCCACTGCTGTCCCAGATCACAGCGTCACAGCGTAGGAGGAACAGGCACAGTCGGTCTTCTGGATGTTTTATTGCTTTATCTGGTTATTTTCGTGCAGCCCTTTTCACCACGCGGATATTTTCTTGTATTTATTTTCCTATTAAACTGTAACTTATTTCTGTACATTTCCCATTCTTTGAAGCTGGTGATGCTCTCCCTGCTTTTTCGTTACTCCACTGACAAATATTGTGCTCAAGTCAAATCCTTTTAAAGCTGCACTGTGTAACTTTTTGGTTAGGGTCTGCCACCTGCTGGTTTCTATGGAGATGGGATTGCTCTGCTTAGAATGTTCCAGAGTGTGACGTTGAACAGCTCATTCAGTTACAGGTGGTTTTACAGCTCAAAAAAAACTAGAAAAACCGACATTTTGACTGAGCGGGGCTCGCCTCTCCACAGACCTGTCCTGTAACTCGGTCTGGTTTGGTATCCGTGACGATGGAAAGGTTTAATGCCGTACTGCGGAACATTCCATACGAAGCAGGAAAAGCTACACGATGCGGCTTGAAAATAGGTTTTAAAACGTGCGGAACAGGAAAACGTCCTCGAGTCATGATTCTGAATTAAAGTAGTTTTAACTTTCTGTAGATCGTTTTTGCATTGTGACGATGTTGTACCAGAGATTTAGCTGTTAGTTCATGTTTTTACTGGGGTTAGAGGCGAAACTCTCGACACACACAATTCAAAAAAAGAGTTTTAGCTAAATCTGAATGTTTTTCGCTCTTTGTCGTCGTCAAATCGTGTGTCTCCGTTTGTCCGTTTTTATACTGTTTGAGTTCAGTTTGACTGTAAAGGAATAAATTGCAATAAAATGTGATAATTAAACATGAATTTGAGCAGTTTTAACTCTTAACTCTTTACACCAGTTACAATTTACACTCACAGTTAAAGGTTTGGACGCACTCTCATTCACTGCTTTTTTCTTTACTACTGTCTACATTTTAGATCCAGTACATATGGAAGACAGACTGAATATATGAAGTAAATATATGGGATTATGAAGCAAAAAGCAAATCCTGAAATGGTTTTTCATGTCCGGGTCAAGAAATGTCAGTAAAGAGTCTGATTTTATAGCAGTGCTTTTCCACCTTCAAGGCCACTCTCCCGGTCACACACTGGGTACTGGGTGATACTGGGTGATACTGGGGACCGGGTGGGATAAGTGTTTTGCCCAAGGCCACAACAAATGGCACAACCTTTGGCTCAGTGGACAAACACTCGCCCAAAAATATCTATTACTATTGTGTCACTCAAATTTAATGTTATATTTTTGTCCCGTGTTTTGGAAAGTTTGTCGATGCTTTTCCACAATTGCTTAATGTTTCCTTTTGCCGCCTTAATCATTTCGAGATAAAAATGTGCTTTCGCTTTCCTAAGCTGCGCCGTGACCTCATTTCTTAAGCTTTTAAAAATCATTCGATCTGTGTACAAACGTGTTCTGAGAGATGTTTTAGTGCTGTATCTCTTTTTTTCATGAGGGCCCAGATTGTCTCATTTACTCACAGTATCTTTACTTTTGGGTTTTGTACATGGCTGAGTTACAGTATATTTACTCACAGTTTGTTTAATTGTCGACATTAGTTCATCACGAGCCTGATCGGTGTTTACCCAGTTCACTTTATCGTTCCATGGGATGTTCTTATGTTCATGTTCAGTTGGTTTTCTATTTTTCTTGGAGATAAAAGATGTGTGTCTTTTTTGTCGTAAGTATGTTTGGTCCTTGTATCTAATTTTTGATAACTTACTCATAGTATTATTAGTGTGAGATTGTGGTCGGAAATGCCCGTTAGGAGGTTCTACGTTTTTATGACACGGTCCGGTTTAGTAGTGAAGATGAGCTCCAGTAAGATTTGAGAAGAGCTGGTGATTCGAGTTGGACGACTCGTCAATTGTGTCATATTATACTGGACAGTTCCTGAGTCACTGTCCAGTATCACGTCTTATCTTTTATTTTCCCTTTTCACTCATCAGTGTTTTTGTTCCGTGGCTGATCCGGTTTCTCTTGTGGCCGTTTTATCTCCAAAGCTTTGTGAATAAAGTGATAAACGGAGACACAACTGCCCCCAAAAGGGGTAAAAAGTGAAAGTGCAGAGGAAATGTGGTCATCTATTGTTTCTTGAGTTGATTAAAGCCACAGTACGTAATATTTTAACCAAAAAAAATGCTTTTTCATTGGTTTATTGCACTGAAAATTGAAAAGGAAATCTTATGTCCATGGAAATGTTCCTTTAGTGATAATTTTCCATAATATGGCATAAACTTTTATATCCATGGAGAATGTTTCAAAGTGTGTTTTTTTCTATTTCCATAGAATTATGAAGATCACAACATCTAATAACACCACATTTGACCTTTTAATGTGACTCATTCTCATCTGTGAGGGAAAAGGTCTTGGTGGAAATATGGCGATTAAATATTAAATGATTTAAATATGATCTGCAAAGTAATGTTCTGTCTTTATTCTAGGCTGCAAAATGACAGAAAAATGTAACCAAATACACTATTGTTTACCAGAATTTCCTTACTTAAAAATGATCAAAAAGGCAGAAATATTTTGGTTTTAATTTTGTTAAATGCAAGTTTTTTATTTATTTTTTTCTTTGCTTGTTTTTATCAACCTTCACTTCAGAAAAAAACACAGACATTTCCTTTTGAGGCTTAGAAAAGCAATAAAACAAAAACACTAAAGTGCACAAAATTTTACCTGAAGTCATTTGACTCTCTCTCTGTGACAGAAAATGGAAAAATGACATTATTTTGGTTTGAGGCGTCCCCCAAGGTTCAGAATTAGGTCCACACTATTTCATTGACATCTCATCACCATTTTGTTTTTAATTCATAAAAGGAGGAAAATAAATGACTTCACAAAGCTGCAAAAAGTTTTATTCATGTAGTTTATGCAAAGGTTTTGAAAACACGTCACACAAATACGTTCATTTTCCACATGCAAAGAATTCCCCCGACAAAAGCCCAACAGAAAAATAGTAAATAAATACGCAAAATAATAAAATATCTAAGCCATGATGTCCATTCAAACCTTTTGGACACAATTCTCTATCTGTTCTTTACCATTTCAGTGTAACGTACTGGTTTAATCCGGCATAAAAACTGTTGTGGGTCAATTTTGTCATTTTAGTTTGTTGAAAAGCAAAGAGACTGTGTCCAAACATCTGACTGATCCGGTCCAGTTTAAAGTGCTCTGAGTGAGTTTCTCCTGTTTTTTTGGATTCAGTTCACAAGTTGCATAAGTGGTTTAGAAAATGTTAATTACAAACAATATAAACACATACAAATCTTTAAAAAATGTAATTACACCACAGACATGACGCATTAGAAAAAGAGTTCTTGGTATGAAAATGTACAAATTGATGCTTTTTGGCCTCTTCCCTCTTCCTACAAGATGTTTAAGAATTACATTTATGTTTATGGCAGCTTTTTGTCTACTACAGTTTGACGAGTTCTTGTTTTTCTGGACAATAAACTCTACTCCGCCGTTATGTTCCGCAGTTTGGCTTTAACCTTTTGTGCTAAATGTACAGTCCATCGTCGAGCAGAGCGTTGGACCTCGGTCGCGGTTGCCGTCTCTCGCCGTCTTTGTGGCTCCTCCTAATTTCTCTTTCTCCTTTATCCTGATCTCTATGGCTCCTCCCACTCTCCCTGTAGCCACTCCTACTTTCGGCATCAATGTCCAGGTCCCCGTGGCTCCTCCCGGTGTCTTTAGAGCCACTCGCGGCGTCTTTAGCTCCGCGGTTACTTCGAGAACTCCTCCCGCTCTCCCTGTGGCCAACATCCTTCCTCCCTTCCCCGTCTCCCGCCTTTTCGTGATCTCTACGGCTCCTCCCACTCTCTCCATGACTCCTCCCACTCTCTCCATGACTCCTCCCACTTCCTCTCTGGCTCCTCTTACTCCCTCGCTCGGCCTCGTCGCCTCTTTCCGTACGGCCGCTCTGTTTTTCCTCTTTCGGTTCCTTCCTCGAGTGATGCTCCGTCTCCACACGGCTGCTCCATCCCTCTCCGTCACCATGGCGATGTTCTGATTTACTCCCATCGCTTCGAAAACTACTACTACTACCGTGACTACTACCATGACGGCTTTTCGAAGTGCTTTCTAGTTTCCGACTCGACAAACTTGGACTGTCCACCTTTAATTTTTCCTCTTGCGTCTTGAAACTTTCTTTAGGAGTCGCAACTTTTTCGTCAGTTTTAGTCCTGACGTCTTCTTTTGCCGTCCAGCTCTCTCGGATATTCTTCACTTTTTGATCGACGCTCGTTTCAAGTTTAGGAATGTCTTTCACGCTTTTGGAATAAAGTTTTTCCTCCGCGTTTTCCTGTTTGGCGATCCAGCTTTCTCGTATACTTCTGAAATCGGATTTTTCCTCAGCTTTAGTCACACCGTCTTTAATTTCCTCCTGATTTTTGACTGAAACTTTTGGATCCACTTCTGCCGTTGCCTCCGGTTTAGTCAAGGGAACGTTCTCCTCCTCTCCTTTACTAATATCTTTTCCGGTTTTGCCTTCACTTGGAGTTGTCAGTTTCGCATCTGTTTTTGGATCCTCTTTCTGACTCTTAACCTTCGTTTTATCATCTTGTTTTTTACTTTTAGTTTTTTCCAGTTTTTCCTCAGCCTCTTTTCCCTGTAGTGACTCTTTTCCAGACAAACTCGCTTCCTTCTTGTGCGATTTCTTACCCAACACTGATTTATCCTTCTCGCCTTTCTCCTTATCTACTGTCGTTTTGTTGTCCAGTTCTTTGTCTTTCTTGGTCACTTTCAGAATGGGATCTTTGAAGAATTCCATGATGGATTCTTTGACGCTGTAGACGCTTTCCGACTTCTCCTCGTCTAATTTCTTTGGTTCCTTTTCGCTTTTGAACTTTTTAACATCAGATTTGACTTTTTTAAGCTCGCCGTCTCCATCCTCGGTATCCTCAGACACTTCTCCCAACTTTTCTTTCGCTGCTTTCGCTTCCTCCTCCTTCCTCTTCCTCTCCTCCTCCTCCTCTTTCTTCTTCCTCTCCTCCTCTTTCCTCTTCCTCTCTTCCTCCACTCTTTTGTCCAACTTTTCCTCCATGAGATCCAGCTCTTGCTCCAGTTCGGCCAATTTCTTCGGATCACATTCAAACTCATCCTCTATTTCCTCCTCTACCTCCTGTATTTCCTCGTATTCCTCCACTTCTATTCCGTCCATCGTTTTCTGCAGTTGCGTCTTCACTTTGTTCAGCTCCAAAAGTCCGTCTTGCAGATCTTTGCACACGTCGCGAATTTTGGAGGCAAATTTGGTTTTGGCTCCTTTCCGAAGTTCGTGTGAGTCTTTGGCCAAGAAGAAAACATCCAGGGCGAGAAAGAGCGCGGACATGACTCCGGTGGTTACGCTTATGGCCTGGACGGCCTTAGCAGCGCCCCCTGCTGCCCCGAGCACCTGCACCGTGCTGATCAGTTTGTCGGTGTTTATCATTAAAGCCTTCCCCGCACGGCCGCCCTCCTTCACCACGTGTTTGATGTTGTGGTTCAGAGCCTTTTTAGCGGCGCTCTCGGAGAATTTCTCGAAGTCCCACTCCTGCAGGGTGTCTATACCTTCCTGTGGAGGAGGAGGAGAAAGAGCACAGTTAAAAGAATGCCTCAAATACAAACTACTCTGTGTCTATATGTGGGGTAAAACTCTGGAACAGTCTGGATACACATCTTAGGCAAAGCCAAAATATCCACACATTCAAGTTGCTCTATAAACATGGTCTGGTCACAGGACATAGAGAGTGGGTCTTAAAGCTGAACTCCGGCACGTCTGAAGCTAAAGTCTGTACTAGAGGAGGTGGAATTCTGTCAGAAGCCAAAAAACGGCACAGATCAGTGTTTCCTCGGTGGAGATCTCACTGTGGCAGTGAGTCTGTCAAGGCAACAAACTAGTGCAGTGATGGGGGCAAGTTCTGAACTTCCACATAAAACACCAATTTGCTTCAGACTGAAGAAGCTTAACTCCACTTTAACCCATCTGACAACAGCCACGAGTCTAACAAACCAAACGCTCTGCCTGGTTCACTCATTAGTGTCAGGAAACGTTAGAAAACAACTTTATAAGCACCTCACACTTCCCTCTGCTGATTTCCCACTGCCGTTTTTTGGCTTCTGACAGAATTCCACCGCCTCTAGCAACGACTTTAGCTTCAAACGAGCTCAACTTGAATATCAGAACAACAGTGCCTTCTGTTGTGCTGGTTTAGGCTCGTTGTTTTAATGGCCATTGCTGTATTTTCTGTCTGTTACCATTACTTCTATCTGTTGTCTGTTACCATTGCTGGTCTTCATGTACAGAGCCTTTTAATGTCAGTAAACAGTGAAGTCGTAGTCTCGGTTGTGCATTTTGGCAACAGAAGTACGTCAGAACGCGGCAGCTTGTTGAGCGCTGTGAGAGGATCATCATCCAAAGATCGAGAATATTTCCTCAACGAGCTGAACTTTGACAAACTGTCCGACTGTCAGATCCTTGTGCGATCAGTGAGTAAAACTTTAGAACTAGTCCATTGGTAGAATATGGATTCTGACAACCACACACAGAACAACCAGACATTTTGGTGCTGGAAATGTTTTGTTTTTTTTATCTCCGTCGTCTTCTGTCCGTGTTCAGTCTGAATGGATCAGAATGAACGGGGAACAATGACACTTCTGTTGCCAAAATGTGCGTGCAGCTTTTTTAATCACTTCCGCTCTAAAAGAGTTTATTATTACTGCAATACGATGATGATTATGTCACTGAGCTCGAACAGTCACTCATTGTCTGCACGTGTAAATAGTTCCTATAGTTAATGTAAAATATCTGAAAAATTCAAAGAAAGCTCATTGTGTTAGAGTGAAGAGGGGGTGGGGTTAAATAACTTCTCTTCTTCCCACTCCTTTTTCAGCAAATTTGTTGTTCTTGTTGTTATTTCTGGTATGATTTTACTAATGTTATATGTTCCATCGTAAATCAATGTCAATTTCTTAATTGTCCAAAATAAATACCTAAATAAATTAAATAAAACTATTAACAATTCTACCCTACAGAGGCAAAAGACCTTGTGTGAAACTGAGAAAAATGACTTCACAGTTTCTGTTTTGTCCAGACAAAAGTATAATAGAGCTCCCAAAATTTAACGAGTTGTTAAAATGAAGAAATATTTGTATGTGAAAAATACTGAGCTCAAAATTGCCTTTTGCCTTTGCACAGCTCCTTATTTTTGCCACATGACACACAGGCCGAGTACAGGAACTGCCAAGTGAGGGTAAAGGACCATTTTGAGCTCAGTATTTTTCACCATATTTATTCACATGATAAAGGAGGTCTCAAATCCCCCCAAAATGACAGGAACTTTTAGCTTAAAGGGGCCGTATTGGGCTATTTTCTGATCTCTGTTATAATGTTGTTTCCTCATCAAAAACAAAACAACACCTGAAGTTTTGTTTCATTCCACACGCTGCAAAAAATCTTGGCCAAAATGTAAGATATAAATCAGAAAATGACTTAAAAGTAGTGAAATGATCCACGTCCATGCAGCGAAATCATTTTACTTGACAAGTTCTCTTAAAATAAATAAACCTCTATACGAGAATGAAGCGTCTCAGAACGAGTACCTCAGAAATCTGAAAACAAGGGGAAGAACCTGATAGAAATGTGAAAATCTTGGCCAGAGAAATTTGCAGTGCTCACAAACCCTGCAGATTTATTTCTGCTCTAAAACGAAAAAACAGGCTTATGATGTCATGTGGTAATACATGTAGTGCTCCACTGTGTTTTTAAACTTCATATGCCTTCACTAGAATCATTTGGATGATTTCAGCCGCTGGAATTGGAGACATACTAAACTTAAGGTAAAAGGAACCTGGTAACTTAAAAACTATTGCTTCATGACATCACAAGATGGAACAGAGCATTTTGAGCTTTGGAGATGTTTCCAGACTTACTCTAACGTGTGAATGAAACAAAACACAACTCCAGGTCTGTTTTTGATGAGGGAACAACATTAACATGGCTTAAACATATTATAAAATATGATTACAATAGTGTTCTCAAAATGCTGCATATAAGAGGAAGCTGAAACTTGCGAATAGGGAATTTAGCTTGATGTTATTTAGTCTTCTCCGAGTGCTCTAAACCCATGACTTGTCCAGCCTGATGTAAAAACGTGTCTTCAGTCTCACCTGAACGAACTCGAGGCACTCCCGTATGTCCTTGATCTCCTCCTGGTAGCCCTGGATCATCTTCTCCATGTTCTTGCGGTTCGTGTTGGAGTGGACAGTGTCGGTGATGTTGGCCGTCGCCGAGGTGATGCTCCCGGCTGTGGCCACTCCGATCCCCACAGCCGTGACGATGATGGAGGCGCCGAATGTGAAGGGAGCCAAGATCAGCCCTGTGAGAGGAGGGAGCGACAGGCAATATAGCTTAACATAGCTTAGATTCAGGAGCAGGACCAGACCTCAACCGCCCTCGCCGCCTCTCCAGCGAATCACAAATCACTTCTACCACACCTCAGTTTCCCAGAAGCCTATTTGTAGCAGCCTATCCCGGCAACCCAGTTTCTCAGCTAACTCGACCCCACTCTCCCAACCCCGGTCTGTTTGTCTTTCAGACATAAGAGGCCTATGAGGGGGGTCCTGTTCCGGCTGGGCCAAATGATGATTGAAACTGAACCCCCACCCTGAGTCTCAACCCAGCCATCTCCGCCCCTCCTCGTTCACTTATCAATAAACTTCTTCTTCGCACAATGTTGTTGTTAACGAGGTCCTCGTTAGTGAAGATGATACTGAGCTTTTATGTTTGACTCCATTTTCCCTGAATGCAAATGTCGGTATTTTACCCGTCAACAACAGCCTGTACAGAGATTTGGACTAAGGAGGTGTGATGTGTTTGGTTCCAGCCAAATGAAGCTCATCGAGGCTGGCTGTAGGGGCAAATTTGGAGCAGAATTCCATATTTAGAATTCTGAGTATGTGTACCATAGTAAACAAAGGGCCAATCAGGCATGAGGCTTCCCACATTCCCGCCCACACTGCAGTTTTAGCAGGGGGTGGGCACTTAGCGCTGTCAATCAAACATGTTGCTAATGCTAGAGGGAGTGACCACGGGGAAACAAAGTGTCTGATTTGTCTGATATTTTGTCTGATATGTTCATATCTTGATTCATGGACAAAATAGTGGAAACAAAGATCATGGATCACCAGGATCATGTAGAACAGGTAAAAATGAATGCTTAAAGGTCAGAATGACGAGGTTGGCAGCAGCAGTTTTAGCGAGAGGGTGATTTTTCAATTGTTTTTTAATAAAAAAGTCCATGGAGCCAAATCAAGCCCATGTTCTTGGCAGCTAGCTGGCTAGCAATGTCTGTTTATACCAAAACTACCTGAAGACGTGAAAATGGGCACCAGTGAACCTTAACCTTAAACTTGATTCTTTACCTGTGATGGTGGCGATGCTCCCGGCAACACTGGCCACGCCCCCTCCCACCGCCGCGCTAACCGTCTTCTTGTGAAACTGGTCCGCGGCGTCGGCTAACGCTAACAGCTCCAGGATCTTGTGCTGCAGCGACGCCCCCCGCTGGTTAAAGAGCTGAACAAACAGACGCGCCGCCATGTACACACGATCGGCCGCCTCCTCCATCACTCTGCACACAGGCATTTAGAGATGACTTACATTTCAGCGGGAGTCACGTCTTCTAAATGCACAGTTCATTAAAGAAGGACTATGTAACTTTTCTGGTTGAGCGTCCGCCTGCTCATCTCCATGGAGAAGTCACTGCTCCGCCTGGAATGGCATTAAACTTATCTACATGGAGACAAACGGGTGGCAGACTCTCCACCAGAAAAAGCCACCTAGGGTTTTTTTTTGTTTTTTTTGCATGTATTTAAATTTCAGTAGACGATTATTTGACTTACTCTTGTTCATTTTCCTCCTGATTCGAAGTCTCGTTCCACTCCGCCCAACCTGAGCGTGACATCAAAAACACGACATTTGAGGTTAAGATTATATAAACATTTAAAGGTGCACTGTGCAACTTTTCTGATGCAGGGTCCACTACCCACTTGTCTCTGTGAAGATCCCATTGTTTTTGCCTGAAATGCTCCATAGTATAACTTTAAACATCTCCGTCTTGCAATAATAATAACAATAATGATTCCTCCTGTGAATAGGGACGCCTCTCCACAGATCTGAACTGTAATGTAGTGTAGTGCTGTAACCTGCTTGTCGCCCTCATAAGACAGGTTAAATCTATACTGTGGAACTTTCTAGACAAAGAAATAACATTTATATCCAGACAAGTACATAGTGGACTGTTCACTAAAAATGTTACATAGTGCACCTTTAATTGTCTGTTACAACATCAGCAATTTAATAAATAAATAAATAAAACCATGTCTTACCTGCGACAGTTTTCCACCACTCCATCAGTTCGTCATCCTCCTACAATCGAGCAAAAATAAGTTAGATTTTTCCTTCTCAAAGTTCTGGCCTAAAATCACATGATACAAACTCTCGTCTGACCTCTTCAGTCTCCATCAGGGCTCCTTCAGTCGGATACGCTGCCATCTCCACCTGCTCCACCTCCACCGCCCCCTCCTGGACACACAATAATAATCATGATAATATTAATAATAATAATAATAATAATAATAATAATAATAATAATAATAATTAGGTTCACAAAGTGCTGTACAGACAACAAAAAACAGCACAAAAGCATAAAATAGCAAACAGAAAGTGTACGAAACCAGACAAAGAGGCAGATCAGAAAACACAAAAATCCAAAATAGGGTCAAATAATTCAATCAATTATAATAAATAAATTAATGAAATTGAATAAAAATAAATAAGTCAGGTCAAATCCAGTTAAAGGAAGGCCAATTGGTAAAAATTAGTTTTAAGAAGTGATTTAAAAGATGATAGTGAAGGTGCAACCTCATCTCCTCAGGCAGGTCGTCCCAAAGCCGAGGCCCCAGACTGAAAATGGTCGATCAAACACAGGGACCTGCCTGAGGATCTGAGGCTGAAGAGGAACAGCCACAAGGACCTGAGGATCTAAGGCTGAAGAAGAACAGCCACAAGGACCTGAGGATCTAAGGCTGAAGAACAGCCACAAGGACCTGAGGATCTAAGGCTGAAGAGGAACAGCCACAAGGACCTGAGGATCTAAGGCTGAAGAGGAACAGCCACAAGGACCTGAGGATCTAAGGCTGAAGAGGAACAGCCACAAGGACCTGCCTGAGGATCTGAGGCTGAAGAGGAACAGCCACAGGGACCTGCCTGAGGATCTGAGGCTGTGGGAGGGTTTTTACCTCGTTAAAAGTCAAGGGCATAGATTTGCATAGAGACGGTGGGGACATTTTATTTTAATAAAAAAATCTACATTTATTCTGATATTTTTCCAAACTATAGTATTAATTGAACAAGTTTTAGTTTAGTTTTTTTTGTTTATTCGACATTCTGAGCTGTATTCAGTGATGATGCCTCAGGTAAACTGCTGAAGTGCAGCCGGGCTGATGATGTCCCTGCCTAAGCTGAAAACTACGCCCTTGTTAAAAGTTCTGAAATGTAATTTGGTGCGAGACCTAAACGAGCTTTAAAAGCGATGAGGAAAATGTTAAAGTCACTTCTGAAACATGTTGGACATGTGGTCTTTCTGAACCTGTCAGAGGCTTTTTAAATGACAGTTTAAATGCACAAACCTGCTGTGGGTTCAGCTCCTCCAGTTCCATATTTTCCTCAATGATCGGAATTTTGTCTCCTCCCTTTTAGAAAAGTGAAAAAACATCACATTTTTATTCCAAATTGAACTACAATTAACAAAAAACTACAATGAACTTAAATGAATTGCTCAGTTGCTTAATTACCAATCAGGGCTCTATTCAATTATACTGAGTGATTAATTAATAAAACCAGTCATTACCTGTGTGGTGAGTTTTGGTAATCTGGGGAGGGTCTTTTTTATTCTGAACGACACGACCTGAAGGAAACAGATGAAAGTCATGAAGTGCCTGGATTAAACATGCAGTATGTCATTATCTTTGTAAAATCTCACTTTTTTCCTCCTGGTAATTGTCATTCTCCGTTTTATTTTCATGCCAGTTGCAGGCTGCTCGTCTTCACCGTCCTGCCAATAAAAATACAAACATGATGAAGAGGGGCTATTGTACTTCTGTGGGGTATTACCTGCCACCACATAACATATTTAGATCCTCATGTTCTGAAAATGCTCTTTTCACTGAACCAGTGTTTGACATCAGGTTTGTGACGTCGTAGTGTCTCGTTTTCTATCATGTTTTTGTATATTTGTACTTTTACAGCTAACAGTGAGGAGGGTTCAAATAGGGCCTGGGAGAGATCACTAGATTACTCAAACATGCACGGACAACTCTTAAACCTCCTCAGGCAGGTTTTTAATGAACAACGAACAATGTTGTATCGATATAAAGCTCCAAAAAGTCGATATGGCCTCTTTTACTGAGGATAAATAAAAAAATAATCTCAAATCTCATCTCATTAGAGTTAATCAGCTTTCAAAATATAAATGTTCATGCTTTTTGAGAAGAAAAATAAAACTACCTGTGGTTCAACAGTCTTGGGAGTTCTCTTAAATAAACCAGCAAACCCGGACTTCTTCTCCTGCGGACAAAAGAGTCACTGATTTTATAACGTCACCACTACAAAAATATTATAACTCTTTATTATGTATTTGCATTGCACATGACATAGATAAAGACTCGGGCCGACCTTTGCTAACAGGTCCTCGTTACTGGCCGACAGATTCTCCTCCTAAAAAAAAAAGACAAAAATGAGCGAGAAATCAAATCCACTTCAGTCTCTATGACACCGTCTCTACAACAGTGTAAAAACAAGCTGCATATTAGAACTGAGAGACGACGTGTTTGGCTTTTATATACAATAGTCCCTCAGTGGGCATAAAATGAACAGATGTGCTGTGTGTTCCAGACAATTCTATGATAAATGTGTGATTTTTCATTATCAGAAGCATTTTGCTTATTTTTACTAAATCTTCTTTTTTTGTGCTTGAAATTCTTCTTGGTCAGACGTTCTTTTGTGCATTTCGAGGCCTGACCTGGTGCACCGTCCTGCATGAAGACGATGGTCTTTTTGGAACTGGCTTGGATTTGGTGCAGTTTTGGAAGTTCATTTTTACACCTTGTTCAACCCATTTGCTAAGAGCCTGAACCAGAAACTAGAAACAACATTCACCACTAACGAGAACGAAAAGAAACGGCAAAATAACCAACGCGTCATTCAGATTGAACATGGTTCCTTCACGCCTTTAGTCTTCACCCCTATGGAGGGAACGGAAGGGAAGCGGAACGTTTCATTAGCGAATTATCAATTAAAGGACCAAGATCACAGTCCTGTCCTACACTGGCTAAGAGTCAAACTGTCACTCAGTCTGACCAAATCAGCAGGATTAAGTCTTAGAGGATCGAGAACCATCAAGAAACTGAACAATGACTTTGAAAATGTGGACGTAGTCAAAAACTATCGAATCGAATAATTTATTTCAACTTTGTAAATAGTAAATATTTTAACCCCTGGACAGGGTTTTAGAGGTTTTTTGGGTTTTTTTTGTTTTTGTTTTTTTGTTTTTACATTTATTTGTATATTATAGTTTTATTTATTGAGAGATATTGTTAATAAAGTATATTTTTATTTATTTTTACACCTTCTTCTAGAAGAAGAATATACAGTATTGAGCACAAGCAAGAAAACTGACTCCAAAACCATCAAGAATCTCACATCTTCAGTTGATTCTAGACTAAAGGTTAAAGTGTTACAGAAGAAAAGTGGATAAATCAACATGTGAAATGCACATTTTTATTTACATATTGTTGAATATTCTTATTTTTCATTCAAATATTGTTGATTCTTTTTAAATACAGAATATAATGCTAAATACCTGTTGATATAAAATAAATGTTGTTTCCTTTCAGAACTGAACTTTATTTCTTTTGGATTTGACTCGCATAATTATCTGAGACAGACAAATTCTAGAGACTTGGATTATTGCACCGCTAAATAATAAAAACATTTAAAAACTACCAAATAAAGCTGAAAACAGGTCTTTGCAAGAGTAAAAAAGTAGATTTAGTAAAAAATAAACAAAATGCCTCTTCCTACATTTATCACACAATTATCTGGAACACAGAGCTCAGTCTGATATCGTCTGTTTAGACGGGATGAGACAGAACGGGTCCAGGAGAATAAAACAACAACATTTAGACACTGTGATAAAAACTGTAGAGTTGAGCCTCACCTGTGTCATCAGGTCCGGGAGACTGTCACAGCTCCCAAAGTCAAACTGTGCGTCACTGAGCGGATCCTGGAAAACACATGAAGAGGGAACGATTTGACCTTTATTTTCTGGTGCGGGTTTTGGGTTTTGGGTTTTGGGGGAAGTCTAAAGTAACGCGGCCAAATGAATCCAAACAAACACGGCCAAAATGACCGATGTGCTGTATGTATCAGGGATCGGCTGAAATATGGGGCCGATATTTGCACTTTTTAGCTCATCTGTTCTCTAATTTTGACTTAAGTGGGCGGGATAATACCTGCTGTAAATATAAATTAGAACTGTACAACAATCAAGAAGTAATTTGTGTAGAAAAAACTGAAAAATATGTTGAAAATGACAAGAAATAGAAAATTACAGGAAGTATTAATGAAAGAATTGTGTGCAAAAGTTTGACACATTTACACAAGAAACACATTTTTGTGATACTTTAAAGCTGCACTGTGTAACTTTTCTGGTGGAGGCTCCGCTAAGATTTTCCCCATGGAGATGTTATTGCTTTGTCTGGAATGTTCCACAGTAGGGACGTCCCGATCTGATATTCAGTATCGGTAGTGTCTCCCGATCCAACTCTTCTACGAGTATCGGACAGTATCAGATTCGGTCATGTGATCAGACTGATCCAGTTTCACGTTTCTGCGGCATCAGCGCGCAGCCTCCGTGTCGCTGTGTGGGACTTTTCACCACAACAAAACAGGAGTCAAACGGCGACGCAATCGCTGCAAACAAACAGTTTCTCCCGGAGGAACCAGCAGAGCCACTTTAACACGAACAGTTTGATTCTTCACTTACAAAAGAATCATCGGAACGAATTTGAGGTTTACAAGCGCAAGATGACAACAGCAAACACTGAAGGAGGCGTTTCAGAGAAGAGAAAAGCGATGTCAAAATGGCGACAAGTCCAAGAAAATAACACAGAGGATTGTCAGATTCATCACTTTAGGCCAGGGGCATCAAACTCATTTTGGTCCGGGGCCGTATGCAACCTACTTTGATCCCAAAAGGGCCGAATCAGAAAACTCAGTTCTCTCTTCAAGTTATTGTATTTTTCTCCGTGTCTCGTAGTGGTGTTTAAGATTATATTCCTCGAGCAACGCCACTTGTTCCAAACACACTGAGCACAGATTTCCCATTCACCTCTGTCAACAAATAAGAATTAGACTATTTTTCTTGGGAAATCCTGAACTCAGCATCTGCTTTTCTCATTTTTTGACATTTTGCTGATGAGGGTCACGGTCGACAGTCAAAACGATCGTCCTTTAAGAGCGTTTGGAAAGAGGAAAGTCTTCATTTGTGCTGCTCTGGTGGGAGTCGCAACGTACAGAAACGCCGGAGACGCTGCTATGCTAAACGGTGCAGAAAATTAACAGAAAAATCTGAAAATTTTAAGTATTTTAATAGAAAAATCAGCCGAGGGCCAGATTAAAGATCTTGGAGGGCCGGATCTGGCCCCCGGGCCGCATGTTTGACACATGTGCTTTAGGCTTTTGTCGTCTAATTGACTTTTTAGAGCCGAGGTACGAACTTCCTTCACAGCACCACACAAAAAGTTATCGGATCGGTATCAAAAAAGAGCACTCCTTAAAAAAACTGGATCGGAAGCCAAAAAAATCTTGATCGGGACCATCTTTATTCCACAGTGCGGCATTAAACTTTTCTATCTTCACGGAGACCAAACCAGACCAAGTCCCAGGTCAGATCTGTGGAGAGGCGACGCCGCTCACAGTCACAATGTCTGTTTTTCTAGAGGTTTCTGAGCTATAAAACCACCTGTAACTGAATAAATGTAAAGCAGAGCTGTTTAATGTCACACTGTGGAATATTCCAGGCAGAGCAATGACATCTCCATAGAAACAAGCAGGTGACGGACCCTCCACCTGTAAAGTGAAATAATAAACATTTTTCAGGTCTAACTCAAGAAAAGGGGCTTCAGACAGTGTTAATAACCAGTCGGAAAGGATCAGTTACACTTTTTAACTCAGTCTGTGGGTTAAACAGGTTCAGGGAGTTAAAATTACTCGTTAGCATCATTACTTCATTTGTGACCAGTCGTGGCGAAGGTTTCGGTGACCGTTTGAACATCCCTGCGAAGCCTCCGGACTTTTCCTGAGATATTTAAAGTGACAAATTTGAGTCAGTGATGGAATGACAAATGTTTAACTGTTAATAATAAAATAATAATAAAAAAAACATTTTTTGGACCTTCGTTTTGGAGCTTTCAGACAAATTTTCGCAACTCGCAGACAGTCGTGTGTCTTCCACAGAATCCTAAAAACAATAGAAAAGTTACACGCAAGTTAGATGTATAAAACTTATTATTATTATTCCTAATTTTTTTTAATTAGGGTTGTCAAAAATATCGAAAATCAGATAATAATCCATACTAAAGCTAATATAAACTACTGTGCTGACTGGCCACTATGGAACCTACCTGGACACTGAGGATTACACAGGGGGATAGAAAAGAAAGTTCTACCATTTAATGTTGGAAACCACAGTCTAAAGAGTATTTTTTATTTCATCGTGGTGTCGGAATGTGCATCGATTCTGTTCTTCACTGTCAAGTATCAAGTTTGAACTTTTAATATCGTGACAACAACATGAAATAAACTCACCTCATCTGCAGATTTGGCCTCTGTATTTTTATTCGGCTTTTTGAACATGCTGGTGAAGATACTGTCCTGAAAACACACGAGAAGTCACTTAAGCGAAGGTTCTGCTGTATGTTTAAAGTTTTACACCTCATTAATACACGAACGCATCAAATAATGTGAATAAAAAACAAGTGTGAATGAAACTAAACAACTCCAGGTAGATTCTGATGAGGAGCACCGCTGTACACACACTGTACACACACTGTACACACACTGTACACACACTGTACACACACTGTACACACACTGTACACACACTGTACCACACTGTACACACACTGTACACACACTGTACACACACTGTACCACACTGTGCCACACTGTACACACACTGTACACACACTGTACACACACTGTACACACACTGTACACACACTGTACACACACTGTGGCGTCTCTCACCTCACTGTCAAAGAGGTTGTCGATACTTGAGGATCGTTTGAACATTCCTGCAAATCCTCCTTTCTTTTCCTGAAATCAACAAAGCAAAAGTCAATTAAACATAAACTTAAACTTATAAATACAACTTAAAGAGGGGGTATTTCATATTTAGATTACCGTGTGAGCTTTAACTGTTTCAAAAATGCTGCAAAATGCCACAATTTATGTTTTCAAAGTTTCGCGTTCTTTTTTTGACAATCCGAGTTCCCTCTCCCTTTGGCCGCCGCACTAAGTCACTCCCCCTTCAGAGCACTATTACATCACAGTCGACTACTGCGCGTTACATCAGGTTTGTGAGGCTGTAATGTGCAGTTTTGTATCACGTTTTTCCATATTTATGGAGAACTGTCGTGACGTGGGCGGAGCTTCGGACAGAATCTTACAGGGAGGGGTTTGAACAGGGCCCGGAAGAGATCGCTACATTACTCAGACACGCGCGGATGACATCTAAAACCTCTTCGAGCGTGTTTTTGATGAGGGAACAACGTTATAACATGATAGAAAAGCTCTTGAACATGATCAGACTTACTTTGGGAGCCGTGGAGGCAAACAGGCCGTCGCTGCTCTCAGACAGATCTTCACTCGTCTCATCCTGTGTTAAAACAGAAAATATAATGTAAATGTCTTTTCAATCATCAGTCAATACATCGAGCGATAGATCTGCATCAGAAGACTGTTCACAGTGGTTCACCTTCTCGGCTGTGGCGCCCTCTGCTGGTTTCTTCTTGAAGAGGTTCGTGAATTTACTTTTCTCCTAAAACAAAATAAAACGTGAGTAAACATTACAAAAAAGAAATATCCAGTTTTCATTTGGGCAAAGTTTTACTCTTACATTTTGCCATTTTAGTCTTATATACCTGGATTATATTTTACATGCATTTTCGTTTTATTTCTAAATTAAATTAAATTAAAAAAAAAAAATTCTATAGCAAAAAAAATAAATAAATGAATAAATAAAGAAAAAGGAAAAAAATAAAATAAAAATAATAGCAATATAAATCTAATAAAAATATATAGACATTAAATCTAAAACATATACATATTATAAACTAATTATAAACACCCAGTTTTAACTTTATTCCTATTTTTATTTTCATTTTTCATTTTTAGATTTAAATACCCAGATTAATTTTACACATATTCTTCTTATTTAAAGCTAAATTGGGCTATATTATTGTTATTAAGTTATTCATCAAATTCAAGACATTTTAACTCATTTCGTTCTTTCTACAGTTGGAACTCACTTTAGTCGTTTCAGTCAAGTCGCCGTTGCTGCCCGTCGTCTCTTCTGCGTCGTCTCGCTCCTAAAAAACACAAAATAGAAGATTAAAAAATAACTGAAATTGCAATATTTTCAAGTAAACTTAAAGTATGATTATAAAAATATTCACCGGTGAAGCTGTTCTTTCTTTTGGAGTCTTTGGCGTCTTTTTGAGAAGCCCACTGAACATCCCTCTGTCCTGAAACAAACAAAACAAATCAAATATAATACAGGTTAAACTCACAGATTTAGGAGGGAAATGTCGCACTTCTGAATATTCAAACCTGTTTAGTCTCCGATAGATTTTCATCGCTCGCTGAGAGTTCATCACCGGACTGTTCCTGCGAGGACAGAGACACACACCAGGCGTCACTAGAAGCTTTTCGCACGTTTTCCAATCAATTCTCGGTCGACTAAAGACACGCGCCGCCGATCAATTAGTCGACTAAAAAAAAAAAGCGCGTCAGAGGCGATGAGCACCTCTGTATATATGACCACAACTGAGCTCACCACTCACCTTCTCAGCTGTGGCGCCCTCTGCTGGTCTCTGGGGTTTCTTAAAGAGGTTGGTGAATTTACTTTTCTCCTAAAAATCAACAAAACTATATTTGTTTTGACTGGCGACTGACTTTTCTGTCTTTACACACATTTGTTCATTTAAGATTTATATACATGGATCATTTTGCACGTGTTATCTTTGTATTTCAAGCTAAATTAAATACCTGGAGGATTCTTTTAAGTTTGTATAGAGGATTTTCCAAGGAAAGAGAAACACAGCAGCTGTCGTTTTTCAAATATTACCAGCTGCCTCCTCGGTACAAACGCCTCTTCCTTACTCTAGAAATCGTGCTCGTTTACAGCCGCTGCGCGTTCAGAATCGCCGGAAGGAATCTCCGAGAATCGCGTTCATTTGGCTTCGCTCCTTTTCCCCTTCTCTTCTTTCAGCGACCTCAAAAACTGACTTTCTTTCGCGGGGAACTGGTCGTGGATTCTGATCCGCCATCGCGTCGAACTTTTGAGCGAACTGCGAGGAGGAAGCTACAGTCGGGGAAAAGCCGCTCGGAGCTGATGTGTCGGTCGAGTAAACGGCGTTTTGCAGATGTGGAATGACGTGGATACAGTAAACCACGGAATCCCAGAGCGCCGGAGACTCAGTTACGATAGAAATGTAGGAAGTTTGATTGACAAACCTAATAGATCAGGGGTGTCAAACTCATTTTGGTCCGGGGGCCGTATGCAGCCTACTTTGATCCCAAAGGGCCGGATCAGAAAACTCAGTTCTCTCTTCAAGTTATTGTATTTTTCTCCGTGTCTCGTAGTGGTGTTTAAGATTATATTCCTCGAGCAACGCCACTTGTTCCAAACACACTGAGCACAGATTTCCCATTCACCTCTGTCAACAAATAAGAATTAGACTATTTTTCTTGGGAAATCCTGAACTCAGCATCTGCTTTTCTCATTTTTTGACATTTTGCTGATGAGGGTCACGGTCGACAGTCAAAACGATCGTCCTTTAAGAGCGTTTGGAAAGAGGAAAGTCTTCATTTGTGCTGCTCTGGTGGGAGTCGCAACGTACAGAAACGCCGGAGACGCTGCTCTGCTAAACGGTGCAGAAAATTTACAGAAAAATCTGAAAATTTTAAGTATTTTAATAGAAAAATCAGCCGAGGGCCAGATTAAAGGTCTTGGAGGGCCGGATCTGGCCCCGGGCACATGTTTGACACATGTGACCTAATAGATAATGAGGTGGATGATGTCAGATGATGGATTTTCATTCTCTTTTTTTGGTCATTTTGGCTTTTTTTGGCTATTTTGAACTTTCATTGACGATTTGGAAGTGAAAACAAAACCCTCCACACAGACCTGGAGCTGTGTTTTGTTTCATTCACACACGTTTAACACACAAACCTGCAGATTTCTATCCGAGCTCTTCATCAGTGTCCTGTGGTGATGCAGGAAGAGCTCCACTGTGTTTTTAAACTCGTACACCTTCACTAAATCGAGTTTGAGATTTCAGCATTGTGATAATACTGCCTACCACCACCACCGCCCCGATCGTCACATCCTCCCTCCTTCTAAACCAGCTGTGTTCTTTATTTTGTTAAGTTTGTCTCATTATTTCACCTGTCGTACGGAAACAGTTATGAAAAATCCGAAATAAACGACATGTTTTAGTCAAATGTGTTGATTTGATTCAGACCTGTTTATTCTCAGACAGATTTTCGTTGCTTGCTGAAAGTTCATCCCCAGACTGTTCCTGTGAAGAGAAAAGATAATGTACTTTAGAATAATTCACCTTCATCGCATTAGAACAGGGGCGTCCACACTTTTTCAGCGCGAGAGCTACTTTTAAAATGAGGGAGTCAAAATTATCTACGGTGGGACGGCTCTTGGACTTAATGATCGTGTGGGAAAAGGCCGACTCACGTAAATAAGTTTTAATGGATCATTTTATCTGATAAATGTTCATTTAAGGGTAAAATAAGCCAAGCACCCTTTTTTTGGACCCTCGCCCACAGTTTGAGAAACCTTCTTTAAGAGAACTTCCACTGGGTTTTTAAACAAAACTGTGAAGAAAGTGAAGGAAGTGGGAAGGATTTTAAACCTGTTATTTCAAGTTCCACTGGAGTTACCTGTACACCTGCTCTGTGCTGTGCACCTGCTCTGTGCTGTAGACCCGCTCTGTGCTGTAGACCTGCTCTGTGCTGTACACCTGCTCTGTGCTGTACACCCGCTCTGTGCTGTACACCCGCTCTGTGCTGTACACCCGCTCTGTGCTGTACACCCGCTCTGTGCTGTACACCCGCTCTGTGCTGTACACCCGCTCTGTGCTGTACACCTGCTCTGTGCTGTACACCCGCTCTGTGCTGTACACCTGCTCTGTGCTGTACACCTGCTCTGTGCTGTGCACCTGCTCTGTGCTGTACACCTGCTCTGTGCAGTACACCCGCTCTGTGCTGTACACCCGCTCTGTGCTGTGCACCTGCTCTGTGCTGTGCACCTGCTCTGTGCCAACACTGTAACATCAATTTGGATTCGTTTTCGCTGCACATTTCGTGTTGCTCTGCTAATCAGCTGCGCAAGGACGGAGCCAATGTGTAAATAAGAAGAAGAAGAAGAATGTGAAAAGTAAAAGAACGTCATTTCTTGTTTTGTGGCCAGGAGCGATGTCACTGTCATAAATAATTTCCCACTTGATCCTCCTCACTTGGGTCCATCAAAAAATAGAGTCCATGAATTTGAGCGATTATTTCAGTACAGATATATGACATAAGCAGCTCTTGTCTAATTCTAACACGTTCTATTGTCAGATAAGAAAGTGCTCTGTTAGCATGCTAGTTGTCATCACCTTTACTGTGACAGTGTGGATATTTCTTACCTTCTCTGGCTCGGGGTCTTCCACTGTTTTCTGTCTCTTGAACATGTTTGTGAAAATGTTCTTGTCCTAAAAACAAAGAGACAAATGTTAAATCCGACACATAAAAGCATCACAGAGGAAACTCAGACGAACACAGAGCACCTACTTTATTTGTGTTACGTTCAGACAGATCAGCAGTGCCGCCTTGTGGTTCTTTCTTCTCCTCTCCCTCCTAAAAAGTATCAAAATTCAGATACCGATACTCATTTTTCGTTGGTATCGATACTAAAAAAAGTCACATTTGCGGGACAAAACGGAAGCTTTCCTGAAGCTTTAGAATGAATCAGAACAAATCAGAACAAGTATCAGAGCACAGACAGAGTGGGGCAAAAAAGCATTTAGTCAGTCACCAATTGTGCAAGTTCTCCCCCTTAAAAAGATGAGAGGCCTGTCGTTTTCATCACGGATACACTTCAACTATAAGAGACAGAAGGGGAGGAAGGAACCCGGGAAATCACACTGTAGGATTTTGAATTCATTCATTGGTAAATTCCTCTGTAAAATAAGTATTTGGTCACCTAAAAACAAGCAAGATTTGCGGGTCTCACAGACATGTAACTTCTTCTTTCCCTGTATTAATGGCCCCTGTTTGAACTGGTCCTCAGTATAAAAGACTCCTGTCCACAACCTCCAACAGTCCCACTCCAAACTCCAAACTCCACTATGGCCGAGACCAAAGAGCCATAACAGGACACCACAAACAGAACTGCAGACCTGCACCAGGCTGGAGGACTGAACCTACAGCAGGTGTGAAGAAATCAACTGTGGGAGCGATTATTAGAAAATGGAAGACATCAAATAAAAGAGCACCGATAATCTCCCTCCATCTGGGGCTCCGTGCAAAATCTCACGCCGTGGGGTCAGAATGATCACAGGAATGGGGAGCAAAAATCCCAGAAGCACACGGGGGACCTGGTGAACGACCTGCAGAGTGATGGGACCAAAGTAACAAAAGCTCCATCAGTGACACATGACGCCGCCCGGGACTCAAACCCTGTCCCCCCGCTTAAGCCAGGACATGTCCCCCTGCTGAAGCCGGGACCTGTCCCCCTGCTGAAGCCGGGACCTGTCCCCCTGCTGAAGCCGGGACCTGTCCCCCTGCTGAAGCCGGGACCTGTCCCCCTGCTGAAGCCGGGACCTGTCCCCCTGCTGAAGCCGGGACCTGTCCCCCTGCTGAAGCCGGGACCTGTCCCCCTGCTGAAGCCGGGACCTGTCCCCCTGCTGAAGCCGGGACCTGTCTCCCTGCTGAAGCCAGAACCTGTCCCCCTGCTGAAGCCGGGACCTGTCCCCCTGCTGAAGCCGGGACCTGTCTCCCTGCTGAAGCCAGGACCTGTCCCCCTGCTGAAGCCGGGACCTGTCCCCCCGCTGAAGCCGGGACATGTCCCCCCGCTGAAGCCAGGACATGTCCAGGCCCGTCTGAAGGTTTCTCCAGAGCATTTGGATCATCCAGAAGAGGACTGTCTTATGGTCAGATGAAACCAAAATAGAACTTTTTGGTAAAAACACAACTTGTGGTGTTTGAAGGAGAAAGAACGCGGAGTTGCATCCACCAGACCTCCTGTGAAGCACGAGGGTGGAAACATCTGTGATGGGACCAGAACGACTGATCCACGTGAAGGAACAAAGGCCATTTTAAGTGAAAACCTCCTTCCATCAGCAAGAGCACTGAAGATGATCTTTCAGCAATAAGAAGAACAAGAAGAACAAGAACAAGAACAAGAAGAACAAGAAGAAGAACAAGAAGGAGAAGAACAAGAAGAAGGAGAAGAACAAGAAGAACAAGAAGAAGAAGAACAAGAAGGAGAAGAACAAGAACAACAAGAACAAGAACAAGAAGAAGAACAAGAACAAGAAGAACAAGAACAAGAAGAACAAGAACAAGAACAAGAAGAAGAACAAGAAGAACAAGAAGAAGAACAAGAACAACAAGAAGAAGAACAAGAACAAGACGAAGAAGAAGAACAAGAAGAAGAACAAGAAGAAGAAGAACAAGAAGAAGAAGAACAAGAACAAGAAGAACAAGAAGAAGAACAAGAAGAACAAGAACAAGAACAAGAAGAACAAGAAGAAGAACAAGAAGAAGAACAAGAAGAAGAACAAGAAGAACAAGAAGAAGAACAAGAAGAAGAAGAACAACAACAAGAAGAACAAGAACAACAAGAAGAAGAAGAACAAGAAGAAGAAGAAGAAGAAGTCTAATTCTAACACGTTCTATTGTCAGTATGGATATTTCTTACCTTCTCTGGCTCGGGGTCTTCCACTGTTTTCTGTCTCGTGAACATGTTTGTGAAAATATTCTTGTCCTAAAAACAAAGAGACAAACGTTAAATCCGACACATAAAAGCATCACAGAGGAAACTCAGGTGAACACAGAGCACCTACTTTATTTGTGTTACGTTCAGACAGATCAGCAGTGCCGCCTTGTGGTTCTTTCTTCTCCTCTCCCTCCTAAAAAGTATCAAAATTCAGATACTGATACTCATTTTTCGTTGGTGAAAACTAATACTAAACAAAGTCACATTCGCAGGACAAAACTGAAGCTTTCCTGAAGCTTTAGAATGAATCAGAACACGAATAAGAGCACAGAGACGAGCACATCGCCCATGGAGCACTGAGGATTACACACATATAAGGGCTCATGGGAATAGAAAAGAAAGTCGTGAAAATCACATCCTATTGTCTAAAGAAAGTGTTTTTATGATCATTGCGGTATCAGAATCGGTATCGAGTATCGAGTCTCTTCCTTAGTATTGAAAACAAACTTGAAATTTTAGTATTGTGAAGTAATATTGTTTTCTAGAGATGTAACAAGAACCAATTATAGTGATATCGTATCGTCAGAGGTCTCATAATAATATCGTGGACCATCACAATATATCGAATCCCAAGTGTCTCTGCTTAAATGAACAGTTCTGATGCAGAAATAGCTAAAAAACCAGAGGGAACTACATAGACCATGATCCTTTGCTCCGTTTCAGTGCAGACGACATGAAGAAATAACTGTTCTAAGCACTTTTACATCTTCATTCTGTGGATTAAGTCTGTGAAGCATTTTTAGAGGAAAAAGGAGCAGATTCACAGTTTTATATTGTAATAAATCTGGTCCAGTGAGAAGATTATCAAATATGAATGAAATAAAGAAAGAACGAAAGAACGAAAGAAGGAACAAACAAACAAATGAAAGAAAGAATAAAAGAAAGAACTAATGAACGAAAGAAAGGATGAAAAAGAACCAAAGAAAGGCCAAAAAATAACAAAAGAAAGAAAGAACGAACAAAGGAAAGAAATGACGAAAAAGAAAGAACAAATAAACGAAAGAACGAACGAACAAGAACAGAAAAAGAAAGAACCAACGACGGGAAGAAAGAACGAAAATATGGTGAAAATCTGGTACAGAGAGATTTGGATTTCGTTCCGTCCCTAATGACAATAAATGTACCAAATGACTGGACAAAGCATTTTAGAGTCACTCTTGTTATTCTGTAGAATATCGTAATATCGTGAGCCTCCCACGATATCACAATAAATATCGTACTGTGATGATATCGTATTGTGATGGTTGGATATCGTTACGTCTCTGCTGTTTTCCCTCATACGTCAGACAGATGTTTGAGTTTCTTTCACGTACCGGTGTCTCAGTCTTTTCTGAAGGTTTCGGAGTCTTTTTGAGCAGGACGCCGAACATCCCTTTGTCCTGAAGAGACAACAGACAAAAGATCAACCATTTGTGCACATGTTTGTCTTTAAAGGTGAAGGGTCCGCCACCTGATGCAAAGGGTCCGCCACCTGATGCAAAGGGTCCGCCACCTGATGCAAGTGACATCATCAGGTTAACAGTACGAATGCCATGTTTTTTTAATGTTTTTTTTTTTAATCAATGAAAACTGCTGCTGTTTAAATTAAGAAAGTACATCTCCATAGAGCCAATCAGGCGGACGGACCCTCACCACAAAAGTTACACAGTGCATCTTTAATCTGGTTTGTTTTCACCTTCTTTTTCTCCGACAGATTTTCACTGCTGGCGGAAAGTTCTTTGTCCAAGTTCTCCTACAAAGAGAAACAAGATCATTATTATTAACATTTTTAAATTATATGTATTCGCTATTATATTATATTTGTTATTTATTTATATTATACATTATTTATTATTTTATTTTTATAGATATTTTCATGATTTATTTATTATCTACGATTATTATGTATTAATAATTATTTAGGTGTGTCTTAAATTTGAACAATATTGTGTTGAAATAACAATGTGAGTATAATTTATTACAACAACAAAAAGTAAATATTTTGAATGAAATACTGTAGAAATTTTGGAAGTAATAATTTAAGATTAAATAAAGTATATTAAGTACTTTTATTCTCTGGCTTTTAACACCGCGTGAGCTGTGTGGTCCTGTGTCTTTTATTGTATTCTAGGTTTTTTAAATTATTTTATTGTTCTTAGAGTATTTATTTTTTATTAATTTTATTTTTTTTAGTGTTTTTATTATTTGATGGTATATTTATTTGTCTGCACTCTGGGAGGGCATTTGATCACTTGTTTATTTTAAACATTTTCTGTGGTTATTTGTTTATTTTAAATGATGGTTTTGTGCAGCACTTTGGAAACGCTTTCAGTTTATGAAATGTGCTGTAGAAATAAAGTGGACTGGACTGGATTGGAAGTATATTAACAGATAAAAATGTTAATAATTTGATTAATTTGGTAAAATAAGTGCCAAACTTCAGCCTTAACCCCTTTGGTCTGTAGAATAAACTTTGTGTTGTGCAGAATTTCCGTGTTAAATCGCTGTAATATGATTAATGATTATGTTAATTGACCGAAGAAAATAAACTCACTAACCCATAACATCGTATGAATACAGAGAATGAAGTGGATATTTCCAAACCTCATCAGTCAGAGCCTCTTCTGTTGGTTTAGAGCTTTTCTTAAATATCCCACTGAAAATTCCTCCTTTTTCCTAAAACAAACAAATATAAAAGTCAAACTATTACATCGTTACCTTGCTAACAAGTCATTTTTTTCCAAAATAGACTTTTTTTGCCTTAATCCTCATAAATTAAATTGTCGATATGGAATAACCTGTGTGTGTTTTGTTGGATAAATGTTCCCAGAGCTCATTATTTACCTTCGCACTCCCTTCAGAAGTGTCACCGCTGCTCGTGGAAACGGCGTCGTCGAGCTGCAGTTTCTCCTGTGAGAATCAAAACGCACATATTGAAGCTCTAGAAAACACTCTGTTCCACCTTGTGATGTCATGCGGTAATGCAGGAAATGCTCCATTGCGTTTTTAAACCCCATACACCTTAAACTAGAATCATCTGTAGAATTTCAGCCCTGGAATTGTCGCTCTCTCCTGAACAAAAGGTAAAAGGAGCTGTTAAGTTTGGTATTTTGAGCTTTGGAGATGTGGACAGACTAATAATAAACTGATTCAAGCGTGTGAATGAAACAAAACACAATTCCAGGTTGTTTTTTTTAACATGATTTAAAGCTCACTAGAGTCACTGTTGCGTAATATAAGACCTTTAATATCCTCACCTCCTCTGGCCGCTCCTCCTCCTGCAGTTTGGGAGGTTTCTTGAACATTCCGCTGAAAACGCCTCCCTTTTCCTGTAAAAATAAAAAAGGAACAAACATCGGACGTGTTTTTGTGAGCTAAAGGAAAGAATGTACCGTATTATCATAAATGGTGTTTAATCTGCCCGTACTTTGGCTTTGCTGTTCTCAGATCCACCGTCTTCCCTGGTCAGGGCCTCAGACTGGGAAAGGACATTATATTATTACACTTTTTCAGGTTTTAAACATTGTTATAACATTGTCTTCTCATGTTTCTGTAATTCTGTATAGTAAATACATCAGGTTATAAATAAACAGTGTCCAAACTAGTTTTAAAAAGCCGTTTTGTTATTGCTTTGTCTGGAATGTTCCACACTACGGCATTAAACCTTTCCGTCGTCACAGAGACCAAACCAGACCAAGTTCTAGGTCAGATCTGTGGAGAGGCGACCCCGCTCACAGTCAAAGTGTGTTTTTTCTACGGATTTTTGAGCTCTAAAACCTCCTGTAATTGAATTGAAACCTAAAGTAGAGCTGTTTAATGTCACACTGTGGAACATTTCAGGCAGAGCAATGACGTATCCATAGAAACAAACAGGTGATGGACCCCCGAACAAAAAGTTAAATACACTTTACTGTGTATATGGTGTTTTAATAGCATTATTTACATACTTTTCTGGTCAAAAACGCCTAAATCTGAGTTTGTGTTGCCTCCAGTGGTAATTTCAAGTACTATGTGACATCACTTTGGCTGCAGGGGCGGAGTTTGAAGTGTGGATACCTGTTCGACCAATCACACTGTTCCTTATACCTCCGGACCCCGCCCCTCTTTAGCAGCTCTGTTTGAAATGTGTTTATGGGTGGAGTTCAGGTGTTCAGTCCCACTTTAAGCTCACGTTCAATTGAAAAACTGAAACTTTTATCAAATTACAGCTCATAAAAATACATTCAAACACATCATCACCTCTTCGTCCTGAGCCGTTTCCGTTGTTTTGGGAGACTTTTTGAACATCCCGCTGAAAATTCCTCCTTTTTCCTAAAACAAAGGTTACAAATGTTACAGAGGAAACCTGAACCTGACGTGAAACTAATGTGAAACAGTGAACAGGACTCACCTTGTTTTCAGACAAACTGTCGGCGCTGGCAGAGAGCTCCTTTTTCTTGTCCTAAAACAGAGACCAAAGACATAACTTTATAATGCAGTTTACTCAAAAACAAATCCAAAGTTTGAGTCATTCTGATCACTCCAGAAGTGTAATTAACACCATCCATCTTCTCCTGCTTAATCCGGCTGGGTCAGTTTGCTCCCCAATCCTCATAGCACCTGACCCCCCCCATGAACCCTCTGCGGGTGGTGAGCCCACAGGAGGGTAATTAACACTTTAAATATAATAATAAAAGCACCAACGAACATGTTCCACCTTTAGATAATAATAAAAAACTACAAATACATAGAAAAGATGTAATGTTATACACAACGGTTCAAAAGTTTGGGGTCACCCAGACAATTTTGTGTTTTCCATGAAAAGTCACACTTTTATTTACCACCATGAGTTGTAAATTGAATAAACTATAGTCAAGACATTGACAAGGTTAGAAATAGGGGTGGGCAATATCTCGATATTTAAAACATATCGAGATATATTTTTTGGTCCATATCGCCCAGCCCTAGTTAGAAATAATTATTTGTATTTGAAATAATATAATTTTCCTTCAAAATCTGCTTTCGTCAAAGAATCCTCCATTTGCAGCAGTTACAGCCCTGCAGACCTTTGGCCTCCAGCTGTTCATTTGTTGAAGGATCTGGAGAAATTTGACCCCACACTTCTAGAAGCTTCTCCCACAAGTTGGATTGTCTGGATGGGCACTTCTTGCGTACCAGACGGTCAAACTGCTCCACAGCAGCTCAGTGGGTCTGTCCATAACACTTCTGTCCACTCTTCCTCTGTCCAGTGTCTTTTGTCCATATTATTCTGTTTCTTTTATTGGCCAGTCTCAGATGTGGCTTTTCCTTTGCCACTTTGCCCTGAAGCTGCATCCCAGAGTCGCCTCTTCACTGTAGATGTTGACACTGGCGTTTTTCGGGTTCTATTTAATGAAGCTGCCAGTTGAGGACCTGTGAGGCGTCTATTTCTTAAACTAGAGACTCTAATGTTCGTATCTTCTTGCTCAGTTGTGCAGCGGCTCCCACTTCTCTTTCTACTCTGGTTAGAGCCTGTTTGTGCTCTTCTCTGAAGGGAGTAGTTCACAACGCTGTAGGAAATCTTCAGTTTCTTGGCACTTTCTTGCATAGAATAGCCTTCATTTCTAAGAACAAGAATAGACTGTCGAGTTTCACATGAAACTTCTCTTTTTCTGGCCATTTTGAGTGTTTAACTGACCTCATAAATGTGATGCTCCAGATACTCAACCTGCTCAAAGGTCAGTTTTATAGCTTTTCTAACCATCTAAACTGTTTTCCTCTGTGCTAACATGACTGCACAAGGGTTTTCTAATCATCCATTAGCCTCTGACACAATGAGCAAACACATTGTACCATTAGAACACTGGAGTGATGGATGCTGGAAATGGGCCTCTATACACCCATGTAGATACTGCACCAGACATTTGCAGCTCGAATAGTCATTTACCACATTAGCAATGTACAGAGTGTGTTTCTGATTAGTTTAAAGTTATCTTTGTTGAAAAAAAACAGTGCTTTTCTTTCAAAAATAAGGACATTTCTAAGTGACCCCAAACTTTTGAACGGTAGTGTACAACTAAAAACAAAGCAAAAAGAAAGTGTATGATGTCTGATTTTCTGCCAATTTACATCACAGACAAAACGAAGAGGATGGGTCAGGTTAAAGGCCCCTTATTATTTTGCTATTTTCTGATCTCTGTTATTATTTTTTCATCACAAACAGACCTGGAGGTGTCAGAGGGGAGAGGCAGAGCACTTCACTGGGTCATAAAATATCTTTAAAATCACAGTACACATATTGTACTGTCAGGGCACAGTTTAAATCTCAGCTGAATGTTTTACACTGTGACCAATGAAGCGACAGGCGGCATTTGTGTGTCTGGAAAAAAAACACAAAAAACGTATGGTTATTATGCTCTCACCAGTTTTGTTTCTGGCTCTTTGTGTTTTTCAGATTTCTCTTCTGTTGATGCTTCGCCTGAGCTCGGGTCCGGACTGGGGTCTCTGCTCACCTGGGACAAAAACAACACATGTTTTTAATGCTAATTAGTGCTGCCGCGATTATTCGACGTTGTCGACGTAATCGAGTCGAATACAATTTTTTTGGTCGAATATTCGCCTTTATTTATTTTTGGTCTCAAACGGCTCATCCAGAGACCTTTTGCTTGCCTGAGATCAGGTATTTCCCCTCCACACCACTAGTAGTACTACACTCGAGGCGAGACACCGGCGCGGCGGGCAGCGGCTACACCCGAGGCGGACACCGGCGCGGCTAACAGCGGCTACACCCGAGGCGGACACCGGCGCGGCGGGCAGCGGCTACACCCGAGGCGGACACCGGTGCTGCTGACAGCGGCTACACCCGAGGCGGACACCGGTGCTGCAGGCAGCGGCTACACCCGAGGCGGACACCGGTGCTGCTGACAGCGGCTACGCCCGAGGCGGACACCGGTGCTGCTGACAGCGGCTACACCCGAGGCGGACACCGGTGCTGCTGACAGCGGCTACACCCGAGGCGGACACCGGTGCTGCTGACAGCGGCTACGCCCGAGGCGGACACCGGTGCTGCTGACAGCGGCTACACCCGAGGCGGACACCGGCATGGCGGGCAGCGGCTGCGCCCCAGGCGGACACCGGTGCTGCTGACAGCGGCTACACCCGAGGCGGACACCGGTGCTGCAGTCAGCGGCTACACCCGAGGCGGACACCGGTGCTGCTGACAGCGGCTACGCCCGAGGCGGACACCGGTGCTGCTGACAGCGGCTACACCCGAGGCGGACACCGGTGCTGCTGACAGCGGCTACGCCCGAGGCGGACACCGGTGCTGCTGACAGCGGCTACGCCCGAGGCGGACACCGGTGCTGCTGACAGCGGCTACGCCCGAGGCGGACACCGGTGCTGCTGACAGCGGCTACGCCCGAGGCGGACACCGGTGCTGCTGACAGCGGCTACGCCCGAGGCGGACACCGGTGCTGCTGACAACGGCTACACTCGAGGCGGACACCGGTGCGGCGGGCAGCGGCTGTGCCCCAGGCGGACACCGGTGCTGCTGACAGCGGCTACACTCGAGGCGGACACCGGTGCGGCGGGCAGCGGCTACGCCCGAGGTGGACACCGGTGCTGCTGACAGCGGCTACACTCGAGGCGGACACCGGTGCGGCGGGCAGCGGCTGTGCCCCAGGCGGACACCGGTGCTGCTGACAGCGGCTACATCCGGGGTTGACGCTGAGGTGGCTAACCTCGGCTTCACCAAAGGCTAACAGCAGTGGTAAATAATGGCACCGCCAAAGAAAACAAACTTTTTGCCGTGTGCACTCTGCTGGCTGGTCTCTCTCTTTCTCTCTTCCCCCGATTTGAGCATTTGAGAGCGGTATGAAAATGGCAGCGGCCGGTGGGTCAGAGTCGGATCCAAGAACAGTGGCGACTTCTTCTAGACCAAGACCTAAAGCCTCGAAAGTCTGGGAATACTTTCGGACAGATGGTGATAGAGTGGTTTGTACACTCTGTAAGACTTCTTTGGCTTATCACGGGAGCACGACCACGATGCATGAGGTATTGAGAATACCATTGCATATGCTGCTCGTGCAAACTCGTTAAATTGTGTGTGCATATCGTTGTTCAACATTGTCGAATGAGCACAACAGACATAACAGCAATAACCTTTGCAACTCGCACACACAAGGTAACCTCCCGGGAAAATCTAACACACACACTTGTGTGTGTTAGAACCGCTTGTTTTTTTTTGGTTTTTTTAAAATTAGTCGTTTAGATTAGTCGACTAATCGAAAAATTAGTCGAGAGATTAATCGTTAGAAAATTTGTCGTTAGTGGCAGCACTAATGCTAATGAGCAGTTAGATCATGCAGTGTGAACATGGACTGTGACGCTTTTTAAAGTCATCGCAAACAGACCCGAGGTTGTGTTTTGTTTCATTCACACATGTTGCTAAAGCGCTAAATAAAGTGCTCCACTGTGTCGATTTTTGAGAAAATTAAAGGACGTGCACATTATAGCCTGAAAAATATAGTATATGGTTTTAATTGTATCATCTGCTGTTTCTGGTATTATTTTGTTAATTTCAGTGCAAAGTATTTATATTTACAGCTTTTTGCTCAAAAACCTATAAAACTGCGTGGCTGCTGCCTCCAGTTGCCTCTGAAGTTTCAAGTACTATGTAACATCACACAGTACTGCCCTAATTCCAGACACCAGGCTGTAACACCAGGCTGTAGCACCAGGCTGTAGCACCAGGCTGTGACACCAGGCTGTGACACCAGGCTGTAACACCAGGCTGTAGCACCAGGCTGTAGCACCAGGCTGTGACACCAGGCTGTAACACCAGGCTGTAACACCAGGCTGTAGCACCAGGCTGTAGCACCAGGCTGTAACACCAGGCTGTAACACCAGGCTGTAACACCAGGCTGTAACACCAGGCTGTAACACCGGGCTGTAACACCGGGCTGTAACACCGGGCTGTAACACCGGGCTGTGACACCGGGCTGTGACACCGGGCTGTAACACCGGGCTGTAACACCGGGCTGTAACACCAGGCTGTAACACCAGGCTGTAACACCAGGCTGTGACACCAGGCTGTGACACCAGGCTGTGACACCAGGCTGTAGCACCAGGCTGTAACACCAGGCTGTAACGCCAGGCTGTGACGCCAGGCTGTGACGCCAGGCTGTAACGCCAGGCTGTAACGCCAGGCTGTAACACCAGGCTGTGACGCCAGGCTGTAACACCAGGCTGTAACGCCAGGCTGTAACACCAGGCTGTAACACCAGGCTGTAACACCAGGCTGTAGCACCAGGCTGTAACACCAGGCTGTAACACCAGGCTGTAACACCAGGCTGTAACACCAGGCTGTAACACCAGGCTGTAACACCAGGCTGTAACACCAGGCTGTAACACCGGGCCGTAACACCAGGCTGTGTACCTTTGTTGTGGATTTGAAGTGCAGACTCTTCATGACGGCCTTAAGCCCTCCCTGCTCAGACACATGTGAAAAAACAGGTTTAAGTCTCCCTCCCAACCGTGACTCACACATGTAAACAAACATGTCGCCGACAAAGACTCAAACAAAGACTCGAACCTGTTTGGCGCCTGGAGCCGGTCTGTTCAGGTCTGCGCCCTCCTCCTCCTCTGTGCCCTCTGACACTTGACTCTGCGAAAAAAACACAATGGGAAAAAAACAGATCAAAACACGTGGGATTACAAGGAACAGGAACATTTATTTATGTTTGTTTTCATCACAGCCTCCTGAAAATGAATTGTTTCAAAACCAATTCCCTGAGGTTTAAAACTTGTTGGTAGTTATTGCTGATGTGTGGATTGTGTCTCCATGGCAACTGGTCAAAATAGGAGATAAAACAGTTCAAAACGTGTGGGATTACAAGATATGAAAATTCCGTTCAGAAAATACAGATTAAATGATATGCATGTGTTTTCTGTCTAATAATATGAATATTCACATAGACATTAGGATTGTCTTGCTCAACGGCACAACAGAACTACGGAAAGTTATTATATCTGTGAGTGGGGGGGTCGCCTCTCCACAAATCTGACACGTAACTTGGCCTACAGTGGCATCTCCATGGTGATTGATCGGTTTAATGAAAGTCGTGAAACGCACTCATGTTCCACAGTAGAGCATTAATCTATCTACGGATCCATCTCACAGAAATAAGACAATACTGGAAATTTCATAAATGCATCATGGATCAGGTCTTAAAACCTGAATGTTGTCGGTTTCATTTCAGGAAGTGCTTCATTGTGTTTTTAAACTCCACAAACTTTCACTAGAATCATTTGGATCATTTCCCATTTCTACTAAACAAAAAGGTAAAATGAGCTGTTAACTTGAAAACTACCACCTAATGACATCACAAGATGGAAAAGAGCATTTAAAGGTGCAAGAAACACAAGGCACTCACTGGTTAAAATAAAATGCCTATGGCTTTCCTCAGGGGACAAACAGGATAAACTGTTTGGCCACAGGCTGAAACGACCGCTGTAAATGAATAAAGGCATTTTATTTTTAACCAGTGAGTGCCTTGGGTCTTTTGCATCTTTAAATGGACTTCCCTTCCCCAAAGAGCACCACCGTGTCCTATCAACTGCGTATTATCCTCGGGACGTCCAGGAAGAGAAACTTTTGACACTTTTTTATAATACTATAAGTACTGTGGAACAGAGAGATAGAGACAGACTAAAGGGTTAAACATGTGTGAATGAAACTAAACACAAGTCCAGGTCTGTTTGTGATGGGGGAACTGTATTACAGCTCGGCTTAAAGCTCACAAGAGTCCATTTTGAGACATATGGGACCTTTAAACACCCTGCCAGTGTTCACATGCCCAGCTTCAGTACTGCTTTATCGCCCCAGTGTTTTACTTACTACAGCTCATTAGATCAGGGTACGATATTTATTGCGATATGGTGGGGAGGCTCACGATATTACAATATTCTACAGAATAACAAGAGTGACATTCTAAAATGCTTTGCCCAGTCATTTGGTACAACATTTATTGTCATTAGGGATGGAAAGAAATCTCTCTGTACGATATTTTCACCATAAACATCTCACTGTATCAGATTTAGTACAATATAAAACTGTGAATCTGCTCCTTTTTCCTCTAAAAATGCTTCACAGACTTAATCCAAAGAATGAAGATGTAAAAGTGCTTAGAACAGTTATTTCTTCATGACGTCTGCACTGAAACGGAGCAAAGGATCATGGTCTATGTAGTTCCCTCTGTTTGTTTTAGCTATTTCTGCATCAGAACTGTTCATTTAATTCATTAAGATTCGATATATTGTGACGCTCCACGATATTATTGCGAGACCTTTGACCATACGATATCACCAGATTTTGGTTATTGTTACGTCCCCATAGATAGATAGATAGATGCTTTATTGATCCCCAGAGGGGAAATTAAAATGCCATGGACTTGCATACAAACTACAGCACATGGACAAAGACAGATGAAAGACAGACAGTGGGCACAACGTACAGGACTCAGCAACAACTGTAACTTCCCTAGTCATAAAATACACATTCTGAAATTCGCACAGTCTCAAATAAAGTGCTTGTTATAAAAGTGCACAGCTGCAGGAATAAACGAATTTCTGAGGCGTTCTGTAGAACATCGGGGGCATCACCATTCGCCCACTAAAGGAGCTTTTAAGTTCATTAAAAATGCTGTGAAGAGGATGGTCCGTAAGAGAGAGGACAGTTTGAAGTTTAGTCCTCACCCTTTTGTCCACAACAGTGTCCACAGAGTCCAGGTTCAGCCCCACTACTGCACCAGGCTTCTTAATCAGCTTGTTTATGTGATTCTTGTCAGCAGTGGTGATGCTCCCGCCCCAGCACAACACACCATAAAACAACACACTGGCCACAATCCCCTGATAAAACCCATTTAAGAGCCTTTTGCTCACATCAAAAGATCGTAGTTTCCTCAAGAAGAACAGTCTAGACTGAGTCTTTTTGAAAACGGCATCACTGTTCCTCCTCCAGTTCAGCTTACTATCCAAATGTGCTCCCAAGGACTTAGAAGAGTCAACAATCTCAACAGACTGCCCTTTAATGACAACAGGAAGAATGGCGTTTTTGTTCTTTCTGAAATCAATTATTAATTCCTGCGTTTTGTCCAAATTAAGCAGTAAAAAATGGGAGTCGCACCAGCTGACAAAGGAGTTGATTTCAGTCCTATAAGCCAGGTCATTATCCTTGGAGATGAGGCCCAGAAGAGCAGTGTCATCTGAAAATTTCTGCATATGACAAGAATCAAAGTTCTGCCTGTATCCGGCTGTGTACAAGGTAAATAAAAAGGGCGATAAGACTGTGCCCTTCTATGCTATCTATCAGTATTATAAGTATTCGTATTAAAAGGAACCGACATGTGAAAGGAGTTCATTTATGGGTCTTGGGAAAAATATAAAAGGATCAAGTACAGTGACGGCCTTTAAAAACAGATCAAATCCAGTGCAGTGTGTATGTATGAAAAAGAAAACTAAGCTGTTTCACTTCAGTGCTGTTGAAGTGAAGGTTTCTGGTTTCAGTACTGGTTTCAGCATTCTGTGTTTTTATAATTAAAGTGTGACTCATGTGTGTTGTGTGGGACATGTTCTCACACACAGAGGCTTTGTGTAACAGTCGGGTTAGTTACAGGCCACACCCAAACACACCTGTTCAATTCAACACTGCTCAGCACAGAGATCTGCTGACAGATATTATGGTGCGTTCAGCGGGCGTCGGAATTTTCACTTTCCTCTGACTGATTCTGATTTCTTCCTATGTAACTCTACAAGTGAACCTGGAATCTAATGTAAAGGTTCTAAATTATGGGGAAAGAAGTACTAGGCACAAAACCACCTTTCATTCTCTTTTACGTTTCCTTCGTTTGTCTCTTCATCTAAAGAGTCTGTGAGTATCTTGAAAAGTGCTACACAAATGTTATTTTTAGTAGTATTAGTAGTATCAGTATTAGTAGCAGCAGTAGTAGTAGCAGTAGCAGTAGCAGTAGTATTAGTAGCAGTAATAGTAGTAGTAGTACTAGCAGCAGTAGTATTATTATTAGTAGAAGCAGTAGTAGTAGTAGTAGTAGTAGTAGAAGCAGTAGTAGTAGCAGTAATAGTAGCAGAAGTATTAGTAGTAGTAGCAGCAGCAGTAGTAAAAGTATTAGTAGCAGTAATAGTAGTAGTAGTACTAGCAGCAGTAGTATTATTATTAGTAGAAGCAGTAGCAGAAGTATTAGTAGTAGTAGCAGCAGCAGTAGTAAAAGTATTAGTATTAGAAGCAGCAGCAGTGTTAGTAGTAGTAGTAGCAGCAGTAGCAGTAGTAGTAGTAGTATTAGCATTAGTAGTAGTAGCAGCAGTAACAGTAGTAGTAACATTTGTGGTTAAAGAGGGAGTATTTTACTTGTGTTTGGTGTTACCCACAAACTCATCACATATTTTTACGTCATCGTGTTTCCTTTTAGTGTTTTGAAACTGTTCTATTTCTTTATACTTCAGCTGCAGCAGTTCTTAGACTTTTTGGCTGCAGCTGGATAAAATACAATGCAAAAGAGGTTCACAAGTTGAGACAGACACGGGACCTTACATAAGAAGCAGGTTGGCAGGCCTCTCAGAGCACACTCACACAATTAAAGCTGCACTGTGTAGATTTTCTGGTGAAGGGCCCGTCAAAGCTTTTCTCCATGGAGATGTTACATGGGGATTTTGGAGCTATAAAACCACCTGTAACTGAATAAATGCAAAGTAGAGCTGTTTAATGTCACACTGTGGAACATTCCAGGCAGAACAATGTCGTATCCATAGAAACAAGCAACCCTCCTCACAACCTCAGATAACCATAAGTGAGAAAAGTAAGTACGAATGTCACAGTAACAAATTCTGATGTGTGCCGAAGTAAATATAGACGATAAACTACTTTATGCCACTGACACAAAAACCCAAAAGAACAAAAACTATTCTAAATGTAGAATATAATCCAGCCATTTTGATCGGCGCAGACTTTGCCAAAGAGTGAAGTGAGTCTAGAGGCGATGGAGGAGCTGCGCACGTGTTTGGAAACCACAGACTGGGACGCTACGAGGGCTGCCTCTGACAGTTTGGATGAGTCCACGGACACTGTCACCTGGTATATCCACTTCTGCGAGGACAGCATTGTGCCATCACGCACCAGGGTGAGTTATAACTATGACAAACCCTGGTTTACTCCCAAACTCAAACGGTGGTGGCTAGAAAAAAGGGAGGCTTTCAGAAGTGGGGATAAAGACCTCTACAAGGACGCCAGGTACCGGTTTAGCAGGGAAGTGGGCACTGCTAGACACCAGTTCTCTGAGAATATGCAGCAGCAGATTTCAGAGGACGACTCAGCTTCTCTGTGGAGGAGTTTTAGGAAAATCACCAACTACAAACCTAAAACTCCACACTCCACGGATGACCTGGCCCTAGCCAACAGTCTTAACGACTTCTACTGTCGATTTGATGAGTCATCAAGCAGCTCTCACACCTCCAACTGTCCCAACAATAGAGACAACCCGGACACTCATCCCCCCACCGTTTCCCCCTCACCAGAGCCATCTCCACCCTTTCACATTCATGAGGCAGATGTGAAGAAGCAGTTCAAGAGGATGAATGCCCGGAAGGCGTCGGGCCCAGACGGTGTCTCTCCTGCCACCCTGAGACACTGTGCTAACGAGCTGCCCCAGTGTTTACGGGCATCTTCAATTCTTCACTGCAGGCTTGTCATGTGCCTGCTTCAAAACCTCCACCATTGTTCCTGTCCCCAAGAAGCCAAGGATCACCGGACTCAATGACTACAGACCTGTGGCTCTGACATCTGTGGTCATGAAGTCATTGGAGCGCCTGGTTCTGCCCCACCTCAAGACCCTCACGGCCCCTGGACCCCCTGCAGTTTGACTACAGAGCCACAGGTCTGTAGACGATGCCATCAACATGGCTCTACACTTCACCCTGCGGCATCTGGACTCCCCGGGAACCTACGCCAGGATCCTGTTTGTGGACTTCAGCTCTGCCTTCAACACCATCCGCCCAGACCTCCTCCAATGCAAACTGTCCCAGATGAACGTGCCTGATCCTCTCTGCAGGTGGATCACTGACTTCCTGACGGACAGGAAGCAGCACGTGAGGCTGGGGAAGAATGTCTCGGACTCCCGGACCATCAGCACCGGCTCTCCCCAAGGCTGTGTTCTTTCTCCTCTGCTCTTCTCCCTGTACACCAACTGCTGCACCTCCTCCCATCAGTCTGTCAAGCTCATCAAGTTTGCAGATGACACCACGGTCATCGGACTCATCTCGGACGGGGATGAGTCTGCCTACAGGACGGAGGTTGATCGTCTGGTGTCCTGGTGCAGCCAGAACAACCTGGTGCTTAATGCCCAGAAGACAGTGGAGATGATTGTGGACTTTAGGAAGCACACAGCCCCACTCCCCTCCATCATCCTGACCCACACCCCCATCACCACTGTGGACTCATTCCGCTTCCTGGGGATCACCATCACCCAGGACCTCAAATGGGAGCCACCATCACCTCCATCATAAAGAAGGCCCAGCAGAGGATGTACTTCCTGAGGCAGCTGAAGAAATTCAACCTGCAGCACGGACAATGGTGCAGTTCTACACTGCCATCATCGAGTCCATCCTCACCTCCTCCATCACCGTGTGGTGCTGGAGCCTCCACCAGGGACAAACAGAGACTGCAGCGTGTTGTGCTCTGCTGAGAAGGTGATTGGTTGCAGCCTCCATCTCTTCAGGACCTGTTCACCTCCAGGACTCGGACACGTGCAGGTCGAATTGCAGCTGATCCTTCTCACCCTGGACATGGACTTTTTGACCTGCTCCCCTCAGGCAGGAGGCTACGGTCCATTCGGACCAGAACCTCTCGCCACAAAAACAGTTTCTTCCCCTCTGCTGTTGGACTCATAAATAATAACACTAGGACTGGTCCCACCCCCCACTCTGCTTCTGTCACATGACCCTGTGTTCTCGCACCTGCCTGTTTTGCACTGATCATTACCTGCACTGTTATACTCTTATACTCTTCTACTCTATATTATTATATTCCTGTAAATTTTGTTATATTATAGCTTTTTTTTCTACTTTATTTTATTCTATTTTATTTGTTGCATGTCAGTGTTTGTCTACATCCTGCTCCAAGTACCGCAGCAATTTCCTAATGTTGTGAACCTGTTCACTCATATGGCAATAAAAAACATTCTGATTCTGATTGTCGACTGTTCTGAGCGTTTGTGTGCGTAATAATTGAAAAAGTCGCTCTAAGTGCAGTTTTTTCTCAAATAAATGGCAAATTACGAATCTTGGTCTATGTAATTGTGCATCCTTTGCTGTTTTTATTTAAAGGTTTATTTCAGTCCAAATGAACAAATCCAAATGTAATTTCCACCCTGGAAATGCAGAAGTGCTGTGGCTCTGGCCCTGGACCTGACAGGAGCTGTTTCCAGGACTGGACCAGGAAAGTCATGGAGCCACTGCACTTTTTTTGTTTTTAGGGCCATAAGGAGATTTTTAATTTACTTACAGACTTGAGATTTTGCATTTTTGTAGCTGAGGCCCTAAATTAAGCATTTTTTCATGTGTGATGTTTGTTTTTTGTTTTTTTCTGGTCCTGTAGCTTTCACACTTCAATAGGGGGTAAAAGGGGCAGTTTTAATAGCAAAATTACAAAAAAGAAAAATCCATGCAAGGAGAAATGTACTAAAATTGCCCTTAGGTCTCCAGAAACACTCATCAGTAGGACCTTCTACACCGGCTGTTTGTTTTTTTTTCCTCTTTTTTAATACAAAACATGAAAAAAAAATGATTCTAGACTAAACACAATATAAATGTAAAAGTCTGTACCTGTGGGTCTGTGGCCGGCTCTCTGCGCCGTTGGCTGGACTCTCTGGGCAACTTCAGCTCCTTCAAAATAAAATAAATAAAGATTCAAAACAAAAGAAGAAACTCGACACCTTTTGTCTGACCGTGAAACTTTTCCCACACTGTACAGCAACAGAGCCCAGACAGCCCACTGCAATGTGTTTACTGTGACCAGGACACTAAACACTGTGGACAAATGTGTAAGAGGTAATATAAGTGAAATTAAAGGCGCTCTACCTGTGTTTTTGACATAAAAACGTGAAACAGAACAGAACTAGTTCATTTTAAACGGTCTGCAGAGGTCCAGAGTTATTCCTCACTTACAGAATAGTCCTGCTAAGAATCTCGCTTTCGGTTAAAGATATTATAGTGTCTTTTTTACATGTTTGCAGTGGTGGGGGGAACCAGAGCACCTGGAGGAAACCTGTGCAGGCATGAGAAGAACATGCAAACTCCACAGAAGAAAGGCCCCAGAATTAAACCCAGGACCTTCTTGCTGTGAGAGCATTAACCGCTGTGCCACATGATGCTTTACATAAATATCAGCTTAAAAATGCTCTTAAACTCTCTGAAGGTGAGACAGAGTTGTAGCCACAGTCGTCCTGGGACAGACAGACGGGAGTGAGGCTGTTCCTCTGTGCTGTACCTGCTCTGTGGGTCTGGGAGGAACCACTGGAGTTTCAGTCTGATCTTCTTTGGGCACATTTCCATTGGCCTAAAGATATACGACAAAAAGATTAAATTTAAATGTTTAAACAATCAAGTTTTACATTTGTTTGAGAGGCTGTATATGATGTATATGATCAAGTGAAAAATGTAGTTATTTATTTATTTTTTACTTTTGTTCTACCACAGACTATTTTACCACAGTTGGAAAGGCCTTATATTTAACATGAGGGTGACTAAACCTCTGCACTACTCTACACTCTGTGGCGGTACTATTTCTGTAGCCACATATGTCCCGGGACAGATTGGCCACGATGACCAGCACCAAGCACTTAACCCAGAGCTCTCATCTGTGTCGTCTTCATTTGAACACTCATTTGTTTGTTTTTATTTCTAAACATTCTAAGCATTAAAGGAACATTTCAGAATTTTGGACATAGTTCCTCATTTCCTCATGACCCAGAGTGTTGGAGACTGTGATAAGATTTAATGTTGTATCTCGATTTATCAAAATGTAACGATAATGCTATCGAAGTAAAAAATGTTTTGTGCTGACCAGATTGTGAAACACGCCCTGCATTAGTCATGTGTAAACATGGAGATATGTGAATATTTGGATGACTCATATTGTGAATAAAAGGCACGGAGAGACGGTGGTCGGGGAGAGAGTCCCAGTACCCAGCAGAGCACTGGCGTGGGACGAGCTGTAGCGAGCGCCACGTCTCTCCCGTGCACGTAAAATCCAAAGACTTGTCTCAGGCTGTTTCTTCTGAACCTTGGTGATTTAATCCACAATTGGTTGGAGGTTTATTTTGATAATAACTGTTAATTCTACGCTGTTTGTGTAAAATTCCCCAACAGAGACGTTTGAAGACACTTTTGTAAATATTCCCTCCAGTCCTTGTATTTGCAGAGGTGCTGGTGCTAGACTAGTGCAGGTCAATGGCCATAGTCGTCCTGCCACTAAAAACAGTCTGACCCACTCCACAGTGCACCCAAGGCAAATGTGTTATTACGCCAGGCTGTGGATGTGAATGTCTGTGTGGACAGAATAATGTCTGAAATAAAACTAACCTGGAGTCTCCTCTGGTGGAAGTGTGTGTGGCTCAGCTCCTGCACAAACACACACACGTGAGGGATTAAACACAGTTCAGACCATGAAGTATGAACTCCCAGATGAACCCATCTGAACTGGACTTACCGGGTCTGAGGGCCGCGGGGGGACCACTGGGGTCTTCCTCTGTACTGAGACTGGCCTCTGGACCTGGGTCTGGACCTGGGTCTGGACCTGGGTCTGGACCTGGGTCTGCACTAGTCTCTGGACTGGGGCAGGTTTCTCTAGTGAACTGGACTCAAGTGTATTTGTCTGGGAAAGAAACATTTCAGACAGTTTATTTTAATGATAAATACAATCTGTAAATGGTGGTGTGAGGTTTGCATTACCTCACTGGGAGGCCTTGGAGGAGGTTTAGGCTGCGAAAAGCAAAACGAATCAAAATGAACAATAATCAATGTGTCATTTTCCTTCATAAAGCCATCACACACTACAGGGCTTTTCACGAGGAGAATCTTATGAGACTAAAAATCTCTGATCTCCCAGAATGCAGCAGGATCTGTGTGTGGACCACAGGATATAAAGCTGTGAGCTGATGGTGTCAGCTGTTTCCTGTCTACAGTAAAACCACTCGCTCTGAGACTCTGAAGTGTTCAAAGATCAGACTCTGCACTTCCAGTTTAGACACAAGTCAAACTGTGAGATTATTATTTGTGAAATGTGGAGCAAAACTTCAGATCCAGGATTTTTAAAGCAGAAAAGAGGAGATAAAGTCCACAGGAAGTAGAGTCACTGTGGCTGATCTGCAGCTTCACCTCGATCCGTGCGCTGTGTGGATGGAAACAGACACACGGGAGGAACTATCCAGACTTTTTACTTTTAAAGAACGACACAAACTGGATTCACAGAGCGGGTTTGTGGACTGGGGTCATTATTTGTGGAGGACAATTTCTATGGATAATGTGGATGAGACGCTGCACTTTAAATTTACCACTTTACCAGAGGTGAGGAATAAAGTCTTTATTTTCACAATATCCTGAGTTTTCTGTGTCCGTCGCTCCTCTGCCCCTGACACTCTGTTTTATCGGCTGTTACTGTGGCGTTGTTAACGTTTGGCGATTACGTTTATCTGAAACGTCGGGTCAGGTCTCCCTGAACTCGAGGAGAACAAATCGCAGCCGAAATCAGGCAAATTCTCCTGTAGTGTGCGGCGGCTTTATTCATGAGTTGTTTCCTTGTTAAGATTGTGATTTAAAAGTTGTGTTCTCACTGGTCTGGGCCTCCTCTTGGCCTCTGGTTTCATCACACAGGCCTCCATCTCTGCTCCTGGAACACAGTAAACAAACATAAAATAAAACATCTCAAAACTCCCTTTGAGATAAACCAGTGAGGTCAAGACTAATGGAATTCACCATTTAAACCAAGGCAAAGTGAGACGCTCAAAATAATGATTTATAGAAGAAGATAAACAGGTAAAATGACAATAAAATAATTACGTTATTTTAATTAAGTTAAAGAACTAAGCACAACAAAAACACATTTAAAGTAAAGTAAGTAAAGTAAGAGAAGAGTGCAGATCTCATTGGAAACAGAATTACAGTCTAATCATGATCAGTGGAATTTGGCAGTAAAAAAGTGACTTTTACCGTCACAGCTGCCCTCGGGCCGACTGATGTGGAAATGTAGCTGCTGATCTGGGCCAATAGCCTCAGTGACCTCCAAGCACATCCGCTTTGTCTTTAATAACTTTCACATTGAAAATACTTGTGCAAATCTTAAAATGGGCTTGTTTTTTCTGCTATGGTTGTCAAAAGATACACAGATGATAATAAAAAATCTGCAATTTAATGTTGAAGTAAAAGTGTTTTTGTAATTATCATTGTGGTATCAGAATCAGTATTGAGTATCAGGTCTATTCCTTCCTATTCCTATTGTAAAAACACAAATGTAACACAGAGTGCTTAATAAATACTGTATTTGGCATAAACCAGAAGGAATTTGAAAACTTTTCCCCACATTCCTGCAAAGTACAGACACAGAGAGAGACTGGCACTTCCTTCAGATGCCAGTAAAAGCGCCACAGAACCCCGGGGTAATGGGGAACAGCTGGAGCCTCTGTACGACCTGAAATCTACAGTCTGAGTCTAGAGCACAATCCCACACAGAAACACACACAACAAAGTCAGGTCAATGTGAAAATGATAAGAACACTGCACATATACACAAGATTATTCTTTAGATTTGAAACGCGACAGTATTTTGAATATAATTCGAGATATTTTCACATATTAAGCTCCTATATTACACTAAATTGAATCTTGTAACCCTGACATGTTATGTTGCCTCCCTGTTGTTGAGTTTTGCTTCATTCACACAGTTTGAGTGACCCTTTATTAGTCTGTCTACATCTCCAAAGCTCAAAATGCTCTGTTCCACCTCATGATGTCATGTAGTACTGAACTCTATCCCTCACTGAACGACCGTGTCCCCACCGTATCACCCACTCGCCCCCCTCCCTCTTCATCTCCCCCATGGACACTGAATGTGCCCCGTCATAACTTTATATTTATTTCTTTAGAGTTCACCTGTTCATATTTGGGTCAATGACATGATGCTGTCCAAGTGCAATTTCCTCAGTTAAAAGGCTTCAGCACATTTCTGTCGTACCTCTGACCTCCACTGAACCAAATCATTTTTTCAGAAATTCTGCATGTTTTTGTCCTTAAAGTGTTCAAATGTCATGTGGTGCGACCGTGCATCATGTGGTGCCACTAATAACAGCAGGAATTCTGTGGCTGGAGTTTAATAACAGACAAAGTCGACTTGGGTGAACGGTTCTTTAGGCATTTTTCTTCATTTTCAGCATTTTCCAGGGCAGTAGTTTGTTCATTAAACACAAGCAGGCGACTGTCATACTGGAGCAAAAGAAAATATCAGTCTGCATTAAAAATCTAAAGAAATGCAACAGTTTGTTTCTATACACTTCATATTACTCACAACTTAGATTAATATCCCAAACGTGTTTTAGAAAATAAAACTATTTTAAGGTTATTCTCGGTCGCACCACATGACATTTTACACTAAAAACACTTCATATAAATGTTAAACACAGATTTATGCTCCTGACACTGGAAATATATGAAAAAGGTCAATAGAAACTAATATTTTTTTATATTTTAGAATTTGCCTGTTGAAAATCCTTACACGTCATTGACCCTCATATATTCACTACAAACTACAATCTACACTGTAATATACTTTATACTGTCTATACTGTAAATACTCCACATTCCGTATGTATCGCACTTGCTGCTCGTTCCGTTATCTGGTATTTATACGTGGGAATGACAATAAAGTTGAATCTAATCTAGTAGCAGTTTAAAAACACAGTGGAGCACTTCCAGTATTACCACATGACAACACAAGATGGATCAGCGTTTTCTTTTTGTGTTTGAGAGAAGAACGTGTGCGCATGAAAACACCAAAACCACAAAACATAAAACACACCTCCAGGTCTGTATATCACGATAGAACTTACCTTTTTTATACAGTCTGTGGTCAAAATTGAGCGGAAAAGAAGGATAAATCCTTTTGTTGTTGACATTTCGTTTTGTTTAGTTTAGTTTTATTTTATAATCTGTTATGTTGTATAATTTATATGTACGCTTAATTTATGGAAAAACTCAATAAAGAGAATTACAATAAATAAATAAATAATAATAATGATAGAATAATACATGCACAACATATTTTGGTCAGTACCTACACTTCTGCTTTATCTTTTGGCTCTTGTGTTTTGTGATTGGCTGAAACAGTCAAATGATCCTATTTTGATCACAACACATCCAGACAAAATATAGAAATACTACATTACTTTTTGTCTTGATATTAAGTTGATCATTTCTCCTGCACCGTTTGTAACTTTTAAACTGAAAATCTTTCACCAAAACCCCAACACTTCCCTACACAACACACACACAAACACTTCACGCGTTATTTTTCTGTATTAAAGCACATTTTTGCAAAGTTTATGTCACTTCTATTTTCAGTTTTGTGTGTTTTGCAGAAGTGAGTACCAACCACAACCTTTTTTTTTTTACCGTTATGCTGCAATTTAGTAGACAATTCTTCTTAAAAACGTATTAAATTATGATTAAATCGAGTCCCCTTCAGCGTTATTTGCAGTGACAGAAACAGGAGTTTGCAGCATTTAAACGATGTCAAATAAAGAAACAAGCGACGCGCAGATATTTAGTTCCGTAGAATAATACGAACGTAATGCTGGATTAACCCACCGATAGTCCGGGGACAAGTTTAAATCCACTTTGGGTTCATCTCACGGAGTTTTTTTCAGTCATTTCTCTGGATTTTTTAGAGAAACGCATCTTTTTTCTGCGCCGCGAAGAACATCTGCCCGAGACACGTTCACGGACAGTGGAAAATATTACGACTACTTCCATATTAACGCTAAATTACATAAAAAAACAATCTGAAAATATATTCGAGGAAAAATAAAACGTAAAAAAATGCAGCAGTTGTTTGCAGCTGGCCGAATTTGTCCGTGTCCATTTATATCTAATGACAAGTCTGTGATTTTAATCTGAGTGACAAATATTTAATCACAAAATCACAGCCAAAACGACCACATAAGTCACTTTACATGGAACAGGCAGTGGACCATTGAATTAGCCCCAAATTTGTACTTTACGGTTCACTGGTACAATTCATATCACAGATTTTTCTACAAAAACAAATTACAACAACATTACAACATTATTTTATATTAAAATCTCGAAAAGCGTAGAAAGCAGTCAGGCTATAAGAGCTTTATAGTCTGTGGTACTTATTCATCGTGTTAAGTGTCTGATAAATAGTCTAGTTGTCACTACAGAACCAGTTTCCACAGCACAGAACAGCAGTAAACAGCGATAACGCCAGATGGCACATTTTTGCCAGATTTCCTACGCCTCTAAACGCAACACCAGCCTCAAACCGAATAAAGCATCTCCAAAAACACGTGTCGCCTGTTCTGACACGAGCCGGAGTGGGAATGAAAAGCCCCGATACCCGAGAACACGAAACACATTAAAGCTTATGAAAGACGTGAACGAGTCCTGAAGAGCCGATCTCACCTGGTCCTGCGTGCGCGAGCCTCTGGGGTGTACCTGGCGCTCCTGCGCGTGGCCTCTCCCGGGGGGGGCGTGTTACCACCTGGAGGGGGCGTGTTATCACCTGGAGGGGGCGGGGTTTGGGGTTTGTGTGGTTCAGACATGTTTGGGCCATAACAGCCATTTTTCTCATGTGTCACAGACAGGAAGGAAAAAATAAAACACCTCTACCTACGTCACCAAGACGATCAACTTTTTTTTTTATTCTTGTATGTGTGTTAGTCTTATATTTTGTTATGTCTTATGTTTGTTTGTTTGTTTATGTGCTGGGTATTTATTCCCTCAAATGACAAAAATATAAATACATAAATAAAGATTTTGAGTAAATCAAAGGAACTTCTCACCTCTGGGGCTGAAGTCTCAGTCAAACCTGAGACTTTCCTCATTAAAGCTGAAGCTCTGGATCAGGAACAATCAACAGTGCAGCACTAAACTGCAAATGGACTCATGGAGTTAAGTAAGCAGATTTGTCTCAAATGGCAGATCTCTTCCTCTTATTGTTTTTCAGACTGTATTTTACAAATGTCACAGTTTTTCTATTTGTTGTACTTGTATTAAACCAGGGACGGGGGCAAATGAGCCTGTGGCAGAAGCCTCATGTACATAACATCTGTTACCTATTCGGTGGCAATGTTTTTGTACAGTCCTTGACAAATAAACTAATAAATAAAATAAAAATACATAAATAGTAAGAGCGTAAATATAACTGCTTACTGTGTTTTAGGTAAATTTGTCTAACCCATCACATGCACTTTAAGTTTTATACACAGAAAGCACTGGGTCTTAATATAACATAACATATACATTATATTCTGAAAAATATTTGTAATACAACATAAAACGACAGCTTTATTGAATAAGTCGGTTGTTGCCATAGCAATGAATAAAACTAAATATACCATCTTATAAATGCTAAAGTCCTCAGAACGTTGTGCTGTGGAACATTCCGGGCAGGCCAATAACATCTCCATGGAGACCAGAAAAATCACACGGTGCAGCTTTAACTACAAATCCCTTTTCCGGTTTCATTTGAAGTCGTCGTGCAGTTTCTGTCGTGAGTGAGTGAAGCCCGGGCAGGAGTCGGTATTATCGCTAAAGTAAATATCTGAACACAGGAGCAGGAAGTGTTTGCACAAAATCACCTTAATCACACACAATGACAAAGTGGGTTATTCAAAGTACTTTTACTGACAATTTCACATGTACATTAATTACAGCGTCCTACATGGACCGTGGACCTGTTTTATTGCACTTACAGAAGAATAAATATTTAGCTCTATAAAGAAAATTGAAATAAATACAGGATTTCAAACTACAGCAGAGAAACTGTCCAGTGTCACTTTTAACAGTCGAACAGCAAACAAAATGCATTAAAGTGATCAAATATTTGTTCCTATTTAGCCCTGAAACCAAGAAAACACTTGTATCCCCGGGGATGTCATTGCTTTTTCCCGGAATGTTCCAGAGTATAGCATTAAACCAGGTAGTTACAGGTCAGATCTGCGGAGAGGCGACCGCGCTCACAGTGAGAATGTGGTGTTTTTCAGGGGGATTTTTGAGCACTAAAAACACAGGACTGAATAAACGCTAATACTCGATAAGATAATGTCATACTGTGGAACATTTCAGACAAAGCAATAGCATATCCATGGAGACACACGGGTATGAAAAATGTGAGAAAAGTTACATAGTGCAGCTTTAAGGCATCACAATAAAGGCACTGTGCCATAGCTGTTCAATATAAACCTACAGTGTAAAACAATTCTATGAAAGTCCAGTCTATAAAAACAGGTATTAGATTCTCTTCTGTCGGTAAAACAACAGCGTTTCACTTCATGGCAGCGGCGTATTTGGGAAAGTACACGATTAATTATTTCAGGAAGTAAAAGTAATATTGAGAATTTGTGCTCAGCATTTCATCACAACAGCAGCGACGTTTGCCAAAAGATATGAACTGTTTTTGAAGCACAACTGTTAAAGGTGCGTGGAGTCAAGGAGATCAGATCAGGAGTGAGTCCAGCAGGGCAGTGTTGTCACGGTGCTAACATTTCAACCACAGTGATAATAAAAGCACTCTTTATTCTTTATTAGGACGTGTGCAAAATGAGGCCCGTGGACTAAGTCTGGCCCCTCCTGGGAGTCTCATTTGGCCCGGAAATATCTATTTTGACTCAATTTTGCAATGAAAAACCCGTCAGGGATGAGAAAGAGCACAGAGCAGTTTATCTTCCTAAAAATCACAATATTTGAAGACAATTTTAATCTTTGCAGACCGACTTTTTCCATAGAAAACATCCCGTAAAACACCAAATACGAAACAGGCTCCAGTTAACCGCCCTTTAAACACCGCGTGCAGATGTATATTTTGATAAATAAACCGCCGGTTCCAAATAAATGCCGAGTCTAATGTATTTATTTTTTCAGAGAGGTGTTAACCCTACGTAAAGGCGCATTGACACACAGATACATTTCTGCGGCTCGAACAAAGTGAATCGGGCGTCACGATTCGCCCATTTTGAGCGGCGTGAACATGCGACTTGAGCGGTGGAATTGGCGAATCGGGCGTTTGAGGCCCAGATGCCCAAAAGGGAGGGGCTCACGTATTTAAAAACCTGAAGTGAACACGGGAGAGCTCCAGTTCTGGGGTCTTTCTCCTCCGCACATGAACAGAGCAAATTTACACGTGCAACCGAATCACCAAACTCAAGTGTCCAGTTCACCCGAATGGCTCCAAAAAGTCATGTGACCAACTGGATCAGGGGTGTCAAACTCATTTTGGTCCGGGGGCCGTATGCAGCCTACTTTGATCCCAAAAGGGCCGGATCAGAAAACTCAGTTCTCTCTTCAAGTTATTGTATTTTTCTCCGTGTCTCGTAGTGGTGTTTAAGATTATATTCCTCGAGCAACGCCACTTGTTCCAAACACACTGAGCACAGATTTCCCATTCACCTCTGTCAACAAATAAGAATTAGACTATTTTTCTTGGGAAATCCTGAACTCAGCATCTGCTTTTCTCATTTTTTGACATTTTGCTGATGAGGGTCACGGTCGACAGTCAAAACGATCGTCCTTTAAGAGCGTTTGGAAAGAGGAAAGTCTTCATTTGTGCTGCTCTGGTGGGAGTCGCAACGTACAGAAACGCCGGAGACGCTGCTGTGCTAAACGGTGCTGAAAATTAACAGAAAAATCTAAAAATTTAAAGTATTTTAATAGAAAAATCAGTCGAGGGCCAGATTAAAGGTCTTGGAGGGCCGGATCTGGCCCCCGGGCCGCATGTTTGACACCTGTGAACTAGAGACTTCACTTTTTGACTTTTTAGACCACGTTAGACTCATGCACGCCGGTGTTTTCCCAAGTTTTGCTGAAGATGATTTTTGAGAGGAAGAAATTAATCGCAGGCCCCAAATTGGCGCCTGGTCTCAAATAAATTCCGAGTCTGCTCAGCGATTGAAACAAACGAACGGCCCGGCTCTTATTTGGTATTTTACGGTATACGTGCCCCATCCATTAAAATCTTATAGCCAAAAATGACAATACAAAACAGCAATGGCAAAGTCCTCGTCTGCCCCTCTCTGGTCTTCCAGTAACTGTGCTCAGACCCACTCTCTGTTCTCATAGTCTTTCTTTATTTGTTTCTTGATACGGTCGATCTCGTCTTCCTCCTCATCGTCGTCGTACTCGTCTTTCTTCTTCTCTTTCTCTTTCTCCTCCCCCTCTCCTCCTTCTTCTTCGTTCTGTGGCGCCGACGTCGACTGCAGCTCCTCCCTGATCGTGTTCAGCTCCACGAGACCGTCGTGTAGCTGCTGCGCGACCTCTCGAATTTTCGCCGCAAATTCCGATTTCGCTCCTTTTTTTAATTCCTTGGAGTCTTTCGCCACAAAATAGATGTCCATCCCCACGAAAAGTCCGGTGAGCACTCCCGTCGCCATGCTGGCAATCTGCACCGCTCTGGCCGCCGTGCTGCCGGCCACGTTGGCGATCTGCACCACCCTCATGATTTCGTTGGCGTTGACCAGTATGGCTTTACCCGCCATGGCTCCGTCTTCGTAAAACCGACTATTCAAAACGGGGAAGTCGCGATTATACGCCTGCTTTTTAATTTTTATCAAGTCAAAACGCCGCAAATGCTCGATTCCCTGCTTGATGAAAATGAGCGCTTTGTTCAGATCCACCATTTTTTCCTGGTAATCCTCCACGATCTTCTCCACTTTCTTCCTATCCATGGAATTGTTGACTTGGTTGGAGATTCCCGCTCCGGCCGACGTCAGCCCGCCCGCCGTGGCCACTCCCAAACCCACCGCGGTCACGATGAGGGAGGTTCCCATGGTGACGGGCGCCAACGCTAGCCCGGCGATGGTCAGCACGCCGCCGGTGGCGCTGGTGGAGCCGCCGGTGATTTGGGCGATCTTCGTTTTCTTGTTGAATTTGTCGAGTCCGTCGGCGATGCCGTTCAGGTCGATGACGTGCTGCCACAGGCTCTCGGCCCGCTCCGAAAACAGTTTGTTGAAGACGCGGATTCCCTTTTGGATCTTATCCGCCGTCACTGCAAAGGCCCTGAAGGAGAAATGACACAGAGATCAGATTATTATTAAAGGGTGATCGTGTTTTCAAAATAAAAAACTGGGACGTCCCTGGTTTGGGGTGTTGGTAATAATAAAACTGTGAAACGAGTGATTAGGCAATTAAGGAAAAACGTGGCACTAATTTGAGTCGGTAGAGTCACATTTTCTTCATGTTTTGGTTATTTTTAAGCAGCTTTTCTGTATTTTACCAAAACAAATGACATCTCATGACTCTCTTTACTGTTGGCAGGGATCATCTTGGTCAAGAATAGAGACACCAGGGACATCTCTTGAATAAAACTGGACAAATTACTGGTTTTGGAGAAATCTGCTGAGATAAGGGGCTCAAAACTGGGACTTTTCCCGGGTAAACAGGGACGTCTGGTCACTCGGGATATAACAACAATCCAAATGTCGTGACACTGTATCGTCTCACAATAATATCGTGGAGCATCACAATATATCGAATCCCAAGTCTCTGCTTAAATGAACAGTTCTGATGCAGAAATAGCTAAAAAAAACAAACAGAGGGAACTACATAGACCATGATCCTTTGCTCCATTTCAGTGCAGACGACATGAAGAAATAACTGTTCTAAGCACTTTTACATCTTCATTCTTTGGATTAAGTCTGTGAAGCGTTTTTAGAGGAAAAAAGTGGTGAAATGGTGAAAATCTGAGATTTGGATTTCGTTCCGTCCCTAATGACAATAAATGTACCAAATGACTGGGCAAAGCATTTTAGAGTCACTCTTGTTATTCTGTAGAATATCGTAATATCGTGAACTTTCCCACGATATCGCAATAAATATTGTACCGTGAGGTTCATAATGTGACGTCGTATTGTGAGACGACGACTGAAAAGTTGGGATAAAAATGTCCCTGGTGCGAGAGTCGTCCCTTGAGCGCAGTTTTTGGCATGTTTGTGTTTGTCGTACTTCGCCTCCTCCTTGGGCGTCATGTCTTCATTTTGAGGCGTGTCTTCCCAATCTGGAAATGACAGAGAGATAAAAGTGAATGTTTGTTCCGCACTTTAGTTTTATTTTGAAATGTCGTTGTGACACTAAATTCCCGAAAGGCTTTTTCTACACATGGTGGAAATGATATTGTGAAAGAGGAAGGAGGAGTTTCAAATATGCAGCAGCCATGAGAACAAACCCTGCACAGGTCCTCTGCACGACAGGTTCTGTTCATGACATCACAACACTCAGCAGAGGCCAGAGTTTTAAACTGGACAAAAACTGGGAGAAAGTAAATGCATTTTCTGTCAGCGCAGATGAACTTAACGGTAAATGTGTCACTTTCTGGAGGCAACACGCCTGAAACAGAACATTAAAGCCAGACTTTAAAGTTTTTATGCCACACTCTGGAACGTTATACCCAAAGGAACAACGTTTCCATGGAAACAAGCAGGAAGAGACCCCCTTCCCGGCCAAATACGGGTCAGGTTTGTGGAGATTGGAGCCTGCTCACACTTAGAACACGTTTTTCATAGCATAACACATACAACCAAAATGAAAAAGTATTACAATTGATCTATTTTAGTCTGTTTTTTTGGCTTTACATTATGGCTTAAAGTGAAATGTTTTTTTTCTATCAAAGCAAGAAGTGATTTCATTATTCAAAGATGTCACTGTTGTTATCCACAAGTTTAATATGGAAAATATGTGCAGCACAAACACATAACGGTTCAGTCTGGACTTCTGTTGTTTTGGCTTTAGGTCCATTCATGTTCTATCTCAGGTTTTTGTTTATCTTTGTTTTGTTCATTGTATTTATGAAAGAAAAAATAGTAATAAATTCTTATTCATAACTGATAAAAATAAGGATTTATTTTAAAAATGTATCTGTAAACATGACATATAATTATAGTAGATTATTTTTGACTTACTCTCCACAGTGTTCCACCACTCCATCAGATTATCTGCATCCTGAAGACAACAGGACATTTGTTAATGTTGCTCATTCACAGTTTATACTAATAAAAGAGGCAATAATACAGGTGTGACAGAGTTTAATAGAATGAACCCACCTCGCTGGATTCAGGCGCCGAAGGCTCAAATCTGAACTCTTCCAGTTGGTCAAAGAGGGATCTGTTTGCACCTTCATTCTGAACAGCAACAGGAAAATGTTATGCAGCTGCTGTATTCTGGGATAAAAATGTGTCATTTGTTGCAGTAACAGTGTTTGCGAATGAAATCCTTTCCTAAATTTACCTTTCTTCAGGTTTTAAATGTCGTATATTATACAAAATTAACTCTTGTGAGCTTTAACCCCATGTTAGAATGTTGTTACCTCATCGAAAACATTCACACATGTTTGAGTCATTCTGGACTAAAGCTCAAAATGCTCAGTTTCACCTTGTGATGTCATGAAGCTGTAGTTTACCTTTCACTGTTGAGCCCAATTTATGGCCGTGCGCTAAACCCTCTGTGTCGTGTCACCCTCCACAGAGCATCTGCACCTCACAAATGTTCCGATTGCACATAAACCATGGCCGACAGTGAGGGGAGGCGGCTGTGACCGGTCCTCTCTGCCACCGCTCTGCATCTGCAGCTTTGGCACACGTTTGTTTACGTTTTACAGAAACCAAACATAAGACCACATGGCTAATTTGCATAAACTGTAAGCACTGAGTGGAAGATGAGTGTTCTCTCTGTGACAGAGGATGTGCTGCTCATGGTGAGTCTGTTCTGTGTTTCTGTCATGGTTCATGCTAAATGTTTACAGTAGTATTAGGCTGGTGTAAATCGTCGCCCCCTAGAGTTATGGCGGTGAATTACTTCGCAGTGCAGAGATCTCCACACAGAACCATAAATCAGAAATGATTGTGAAAAGGCAACGGTGGCAGTGTGCACCGAGTCCATGCAGAACCATAATGCAGCCATTAGTTCAGTGGAGATAGTGAAGGTGCATGGAGTTTAAAAACACAGTGGAGCACTTCCTGTATTGCTACATGACAACACAAGGTGGAAAAAAATGTTTTCTAATTAAGAGAAGAATTCAGCCTAAATCTGCAGAGTTTGTGGGTTAAACATGTGTCTCCAGATGTGTTTGTGATGAGGAAACGACATGAGGACAGATCAGAAAACAGCGCCCCCGACAGGTGAGGGTTCAAAGTGTCGCAAATCAGTCTGAAGTTAAATCATTGTATAAAATTTAAAGGACAAAGAAACTTCAAAAGTGAACGTGTACATATTTGTAATTTGAATATAATTGTTCCTGTATTGTTGAATGAAATTAAAACTGGATTAACTGCACGGCACATTCACACTGGGCTTTGTATTCTGGTATCACAGAGGAAGTATCGGCTCTCCTTTGGGTTTCTTTACAGAAGCCTGAATGTCCCGCTCACTGCCAGAGAGAACAGGTCTGACCACATTTCACCACATTGCTCTGCCATACGAACAACATGAGAGTACGACAGGAGAGCGCAGAGGGGGAGGGGAGCTGTCCGCAAACGCAACCACCAAGGTGGTTTTTCAAGAGAACAGCTCCTTTTGCCTTTTATTTAATGGAGTTTGGCAATTCTGAAATCATCCGAATGATTCTGGTGGAGACGTGTGGAGTGGAGCAGGACACAGCTCCAGGTACAGCGTGTTTAGGACATTATAACAAACGTGGTCAGAGCGATGCAGATAAAACTCAAAGATCCCACAGTGTCACAGACTATTAAACATCACACAAGTAATTTAAGAACATTTATTTCCTTGTTTGTTTTTTCACTGGCCTAATTACTGTTTTAAATGACTGTGGCCACACCGGCTCATCAAAGCCTGATCCTGTCAAAGCTCAGAGTCAGTATTTGGATGGGAGACCTCTGGGAAAATCAGGGGCCACAGGGGGGCGCCAGTCACAAACACTGTCATTGTGTCCTTAGGCAAGACACTTCACCCACATTGCTTGAAAGTGGTGTGTGTGTGAGTGACGGTGGTGGTCGGAGGGGCCGATGGTGCAGATTAGAGCCTCAGGACTAGATTAGTAATGTCAAGAGGACTTTCCTGGTTAAATAAAAATAAATAAATAACCTAGATTAGGAAATAGCGTGATGTTGGCCCATTATTCTCCTATAACCCCGCCTGTATTGTTGTATTTTGCCCTGTGGAGTGGGGGGAGGGTGGAGCAGCCGGGTAAGAACACAGTAGACGATAATAGCGTCCTGTGGGAGTGAAACCCTGTGGAGGAGACATGACCGAAACACGACTCTGTAACACTGACTCACTGGGCTTGTCTCAGCACGTCACGTACAGGTAAACAGGGAAAGGCACATACGAGATACGCAGGGAATATTCTAGAACTTAAAGGGCCCGTATCACACATGTTCTGATCTAGGATATTAAAAACGCTCCTAGAGTTATGTTTGTTTCATTCACACATGTTTAAAAAAACCCTGCATATTTAGGCTGAGTTCTTCTCTCAGGCAAAAACTCTGTTCCACCTTGTGATGTCGTGCAATAGTACAGGAAGTGCTCCACTGTGTTTTTAAACTCCATACACTTCACTAGAATCATCTGGATGATTTCAGCTCTGGAATTGCCCGTCTCTACTGAACAAAAGGTAAAGGGGAGCTGTTGGAATCTACCACTACATGACATCACAAGGTGGAACCATAGACTGTGTATATATAAATGGATGCAGCTAATGCACAAGCTGCCGCGGTCCAAAAAGGAAAATGAGGGCGCTTCTGGCTCCTTATCACGCAGGTCAACTGGAGTCAAACGCAACATTAAGATTCAAAGTCTTATTTCAGTTCAACAGAAAGTGTAAAGGGTAAAGTGTAAAGGGGAAGCTCAATCAGTCAGCAAATCAGGCTGATAAATAACACAGGAACATATGACGCATAATGCAAACTAAAATATCGTCCAAAACTGGGAAATTATTTCATATGAAAACAGGCTAACTCAGAAGTACTTTAAAAAGGGAATAAATCAGAATTACACAAACAGATTCATGGTATAGAGCTTGATTAGGACAAGTGTAGAAGAAATGGAGAAATGGAGCTGGACTGGGGAAAAAACGAGTAAACAAAAGGCAGAACTGTGATGCATCTGACTCTGGCACTGACTTACACCGGGATCTTGTGGCTCCTTTATCTGTAACTGCTGCTGGGAGCCTCGTCATTCTGATTTTAAACATTCGTATTAATGCTCTACATCAGAGGTGTCAAACATGTGGCCCGGGGGCCGGATCCGGCCCTCCAAGACCTTTAATCTGGCCCTTGGCTGAGTATCTGTTCTTTCTATTATTCTAATATTTACATTTTTCAGATTTTTTTGGTAATTTTCTGCGTGCTGAGCATAGCAGCATCTCCAGCACCAGAGCAGCACAAATGAAGACTTTCCTCTTTCCAAACGCTCTTAAAGGACGATCGTTTTGACTGTGACCGTGACCCTCATCAGCAAAATGTCAAAAATGAGAAAAGTGGAGCTGAGTGCAGGATTTTCCAACAAAAAATGGACTAATTCCTGTTTCCTGTTGGGAAACCTGTGCTCGGTGTGTTTGCTACGAGTGGCAGTGCTTAAGGAATATAATCTTAAACATTAATTATGGAATTAAGTCACCACAAGACACAGCATGGTGAAAATACAATAGCTTGAACAGAGAATTGAGAAGACAGAAGATAAACAAATTATTGCTGGAACTGAAGAAACCGCCGTCTGATCACTAGAATAATATTACAATACTTTGGAAAAGAAAGAGTTCATCAAATAAAGATTTCTGTAATAGATTTGTCTTTCTCTGCACAAATATGTGGCCTTATTGCTATTTTTTGGGCATATTTGCCATGAGTTTTATGATCCGGCCCCTTTGGGATCAAAGTAGGTTGTACACGGCCCCTGGACCAAAATGAGTTTGACGCCCCTGATCTACATGATTCTTGAGGTTTTTTCGCTATTTTGTCTGTTAAAAAAACCCTATTCATAACAGAGGCTCCAGATTCACCCCTGTAACCGTGAGCATCGCTTAGTCCACTTCTTTATACAGTCTATGGGTGGAACAGAGTGTTCAGAGCTTTGGAGATGTACACAGACAAACATGTGAAAGAAACGTTATGCTTAGAGTGACCACACGTCTCTATTTCCCCGGGACGGTTCCAGTCCTGACCCCTGTGTCCCCTGTCCCAGCAGATTTACACAAAACCACTGATTTGTCCCAGTTTTATACAAGAAATATCCAAAGTGTCCCTATTTTTGACCAGTTTGATCCCTGCCAACAGTAAAAAGAGGCATAAACTGTCATTTGTTAGGGTAAAAAAAAAGCTAAAAATGACCAAAACACAAAGAAAATGTGACTATAGTGACTCATGTCCGTCGTAAATAGGTCCTGCAGAACATTTTTCTTAATTCCGCACTCGTTTCCTAATTTTATTATCACAAACCACCAAAAAAAAGGGGACGTCCCAGTTTTTTATCTTGAAATTCTGGTCACTCAAATGTCAGCGTCGTATGTCCTGATTGTGTCTTACTGGGCTGTTTCTACCATGTTTGTCCTATGAAGTCATTGAGAATTTGTCTATTTTGTGAAGTAGTACGGATAATTCTGGCGTATTTACAAGCTCATGAATATGCATTGTCCCTTATAAATAAAAAAAACTAAAAAAAAACTAAAAAAAACCCAAAACAACTCCAGGTATGTTTTTGCTGTGGAACTTTCTACATTCTAACACCTGTTTAAAGCTCACAAGAACCCATTTAGTGTAATCCAGGACCTTTCGTGAGTTGAGTTGTGTTTACCTCTCCTTCTTCAGCTCTTCTCTGTCCAACTTTATTCTGAACAAAAAACACAAATTGTGGATTAGCCCGAGACGGCTTAAAGTGGTGGAATTAATGGCGCTGCTTCAACTATGTGTAAAAAAAGTGTTGATGCGCAACGATAATGAAAACATTCTCCAGATTCTACACAGTTTTACGATTATTAAAGTGACTGTATGTAACTTTCAAGTGGTCCAGAGTCAACTGCACGATTCCGTTGAAAAAGAAAGTTAAAGCCATACTACGGAACATTCTCCATGGAGTTAGATAGGCTTTATACCACACTGGGAGTTCTGTGGCACAACATTACCATGGAAGCAAACAGGAGAAGAAAAAATAGAAAGAAATGCTTGCATTCTTTGCCTATTTCTTGGCCAGAAAGTTACATATTGTGGCTTTAAATCAAGGACCATTTTCCCTATTGGTCCAATACTAGAAAAAGTCAGTGTCTGTGGATCATTTAAATCTGTGCTCTCTGCTGCATATCTGGCCTCACCTTGACCTGAGGCATGAAGGGATTTCGTCTTTTTGGTTTCTTGGCTTTTTCCTGAAACAGAGGAAAATATCACTCGTTAATATGTGTGTGGACTGATAATAAAAAAAGAAGAATACAGTTTACATTTGCACATTATATCTGAAAAATCTAGAATGACAGTTTCTCAGAATAAAAGGTTCAGCACCTCTGCTTTGGGGGCGCCCTCCTCATCCTTGTTTTCTTCTTCTTGGGTTGAGGTTTCCACATTTTCTTCTTCTTTTGCCTCTTCTGCCGTTTCCACTGCCGCGAGCTAAACGCCAAATACAACGAGAAACATTTACACACGGACGGAATGAAGAGGAGGAATAAACATGACGACAGCAGCTCAGGTGGCAGAGCGTTTGCCCACTGACCCGAAGGTCGGCGGTTCGATTCCCGCTATAAACATAAACATCACTGATGAGATCCGCTGAACTACAGGTTGGAGGTGCGATTCCACCTCCCACAGATGAATGCTGTCGCTGTGTCCTTGGGCAAGACACTTAACCCACCTCGGCCCCAGATGGTGTGTGTGAATGTGTGAGCGGTTCCTTGTTGTAACTCGCTTTGAGCCTTGAAGGTGGAAAAGTGCTGTGTAAAACTGTGACCGTTCACCATATAGAACTATATTATACCATTTACTGTATGTTTGTGACTGTTCATCTGATCAGAATAAGTCTCTAGAGCCTCATTTCCAGTGGTTTGCTCTGGAGCGGATCGGTATAAGTCATATTTCCAGCGCGTATGTCGACCTTATGATTAAAAGTGCACTTCAGTAGATTTCATTTATTCATAAAACATTTGTAATGTTCAGGTGAAATGAGCTCTGCCCCTGGACCCAGAGCTGGAGCCTGGATCTGGAGCCTGGAAACAGAACGGGGCTGAAGGGAACTGCTCCAAACAGACTCGCTCCGAGGCCCCAACCGGACTGTGCCAGTGGAAAAGAGGCTCATGTACCTCATCAGTCGAGTTTGCTATTTGTTCATCTCAATAGAGAAGCCAAAGCTGTAACTGGAATAATCCACAGTGTGGCTTTAAACTGATCTATGGAATTTATTTTATTTTATTGCTTTAGAATAAATAAATAAACTGCATTCGTGCTATGAGCAGGGTTTTTTCTCTACAGATCTGAGATGTAATTTGGTCTGGTGGCACCTTTAAAGTAGTAATACACGAAATACACGAAATATACGAAATACATGAGTAATACACGAGTAATACATGAAATAGGAAGGCCAGGGCGTTCTAAGGGGATTTAAAAGCATGAATATTAAATAATCCAGGAGTGTATACAGATGTTGTGAATACTGTTTCAGTTCTTCACCTTTACTCCAGTCCGGGGCATGAAGGGATTGTGATGTTTGGTTCTTCTCACTTTGACCTAAAAAACAAACATGTGAGAAACAACATGAGACAAAACTGGACGAACCGCATTGTTCAGCTGCAGAAACATGAGACACACAGACGACACGACTTCAGGAGCACAGAAGCAAGATGGAGGAACTGCTCTGCTAAAAATGTGAATCATTTAGTAAATTATTATTATTTGTGGTGACTTCTGCCTTAGAAAAATGGGAGTCGATCTCTCTTTAAAGGTCATCACGACAAAGAGCTGTGGAGCTGTCGGCCGCTCCTATGGATAACTGCAGATCACACAGCATCTACACACACGAATCACACCAAGTACAGTGTGGAGAAAGTAAATGAGAAGGAGAAACCACTAGAACACGGTTAAATGCTCTAAAAAGCCGTTTTTAAATAATAGCTCTGCTTTAAAGTTGCTTACTTGTCGTTACTTGTCTCCATGGAGATACTATCGCTTTACAATTCACAAACTTCTGGTTTTTGATTCCAACTTCAAGTCATATTGCTTTAACTGAAATGTTCCACAGTATGGCATTAAAACTGTCTATATTGTGTTTATTCAATTACACATAAAAGTTGATAAAATACTGCACTTCTCCATAGAACTTCAACATGGAGACGAACCCTTCACAAATGTTACACAGTGCACCTTAAAAATGTTTAAAATAGCGTTTTGGAGCAGGAGTCACCGAACTTTAGAGATTAGAGGAGTCATTCAGTCAAACTGTTGAAAACACCATCCAAGTAACATGTGAAAATGTGGAAGTTATATCAGCTTCATGTTCAGGTCTGAACAAAAGGAATTAATAAGGAAGTCAATTTGCAGGTTAGATGTTAGCTGTTACACTGTGGAGGAAGAGACAGAAGCAGGAAGTAGAGCTGTAGATCCTGTCTCGACAAAGAGGGAAACGCTATTGTGCTTTAAATGTTCGGCTGTTTTAAATACAATGAAACAAAAGTCTTCAGCAAACAGCACAAACACATGTAAATAATGTCAGATTTAAAAGGTCGATATGACAGAAAAGTGACTCATGTTAGAATGCTGTTCCCTCCTCAAAAACACACCTGGAGTTGTGTTTTGCTTCACTCCTAATCCTAATCCTTTATTATTAATCTGTCCACATCAAAGATCTACATCAAAGATCAAAACGCCCCGTATCACTTCATGACATCACAGGGTGGACCGGTGATGTCATGAAGCGAGACTTTAAGTGAACAGCTCCTTTTAACCTTTAGTTCAGTAGAAATGGGCAATTCCAGAACTGAAATGATCCAAATGAAAGGTGTACGGAGATCGGAGACACGACGGAGCACTTCCTGTTTTACCACTTCATGACATCATCGAGGCGGAACAATTTTTATTTTTCTTCAGTTTGAGAGAATAACTAAACACGCAGGGTTTGTGTGTTAAACATGTGAATGAAACAAAACGCAACTCCAGGTGTGTTTGTGATGAGTAAACACCATCAGAACACAGATCAGAAAACTGTGACATGAGCCCTTTATTTGTCTGTTTAAATCCAGTGAAACAAAGGATAAATAAAGTGGTATTTGAACTTACTGGTTTCTTTTCTCCTTCGTTGTCTTCAGTTGGTTTCTCGGCACTCAGAGTTTCGCCATCGGGCTTGTTAGGCTGCAAAAATATAAATGAAAGTAAAATAACATTAAATAAGAGTCGGGTCGTCAAAAGTATCGAAAATTGGACACGAATCGATACTAAAACAAATGTTGAAAGCAGATAATCATTTGAGGAGGTATCGATACCGAGTCTATTCCTTGGTATCAAAATCGAGTTTGAAATTGTAGTGTCACAATACAATGACGTTATTATTTGCATCCTCATGGTGTATGGAAAACAATATGAAAAATACTTCAAAAACAAAGTAGTATTGCAATATCAATAAGATACACACTGTCACCGTATTTTTACACTTCAGTTAGATCATACTTACCAGAGTTGGGTACAGTCCCCCATGTTTTGCCACAGTTTCTTCAGGATTCTGTTGGAAAAAAAACAAAAACATAATTAGATACTAGTATGTCTGACATGGTGCAAAATACACATCCACACGCAGATGGCACTAACCCAACACCCATAGTAAACTTCTGATGCTAAACTAAAACTGAGTTCTATGCAAGTTTAATTTTACTCATCCAGGTGTGAAAATACAAAAAAAATATGAGACATTTTTTTCTCGTACATGTTGAGCGTACACATGCAGACATGTACACACATATATGGTGGAAGGTTGGAATATCTGGCAGATGTTTAAACCAGATAGGGGGAGAAAAGTCCTTGTCAGGTACATCCATCCATCTTCTTCTGCTTATCCGGGGCCGGGTTGCAGGAGCAGCAGTCTAAGCAGGAGCTCCCAAGCTTCCTACCCCCCAGACACTTCCTCCAGCTCCTCCAGACGGACCCCGAGGCGTGTAATAAAACTCCTCCCGTGTGACCGAGCTCCTCACCCTATCTCTAAGGGAGCGCCCGGCCACTCTGCGGAGGAAACTCATTTCGGCCGCTTGTATCCGCGATCTCGTCCTTTCGGTCATTACCCAAAGCTCATGACCACAGGTGAGGGGAGGAACGCAGACTGAGGTAAATCGAGAGCTTCGCCTTTGGGTTCAGCTCCTCTTCACCACAACGGTTCGATACAGCGACCGCATCACTGCCGACGCTGCACCGATCCACCTGTCAATCTCAAGCTCCATCCTCCCCTCACTGTGAACAAGACCCCGAGATACTTGAACTCCTCCACTTGAGGCAGAGACTCCCCACCCACCCGGAGAGGGCAATCAACCTTTTTCCGGTCGAGAACCATGGCCTCGGATTTGGAACAGCTGATTCTCATCCCAGCCGCTTCACACTCAGCTGCAAACCGCCCCAGTGCTGCAGGTCCTGGTTCGATGAAGCCAACAGGACAGCATCATCTGCAGAAAGCAGAGATGAGATCCTGTGGTCCCCGAACTGGACCCCCTCCGGCCCCTGGCTGCGCCTAGAAATTCTGTCCATAAATACAATGAACAGAACCGGTGACAAAGGGCAGCCCTGGAGTCCAACATGCACCGGGAACAGGTCTGACTTACTGCCGGCAATTCGAACACAGCGCCTGCTCCGGTCATACAGGGACCGGACAGCCCTTAGCAAAGGGCCCCGGACCCCATACTCCCGGAGCACCCCCCACAGGGCACCACGAGGGACACGGTCGAATGCCTTCTCCAGGTCCACAAAACACATGTGGACTGGTTGGGCAAACTCCCATGAACCCTCGAGCACCCGATGGAGGGTGTAGAGCTGGTCCAGTGTTCCACGACCAGGCCGAAAACCACACTGCTCCTCTTGGATCCGAGGTTCGACTATCGGCCGAACTCTCCTCTCCAGTCCCCTGGCATAGACTTTACCGGGGAGGCTGAGGAGTGTGATTCCCCTGTAGGCAGAACACACTCTCTGGTCCTTCTTATTAAACAGAGGGACCACCACCCCGGTCTGCCAGTCCAGAGGTACTGTTCCCGACCGCCACGCGATGTTGTAGAGACGTGTCAGCCAAGACCCACAACACCCAGAGACTTAAGGTCCTCAGGACGGATCTCATCCACCCCCGGAGCCTTGCCACCAAGGAGCTTTCCGACCACCAGGGTGATGGACGAGACCGCCTCTGGGTCCCCAGCCTCAGCCTCCTCTTCGGAGGACGTGACGGTGGGATTGAGGAGATCCCCAAAGTTTTCCTTCCACCGCCCGACAACATCCCCAGTCGAGGTCAGCAGCTCTTCCCCCGCACTGTGAACAGTGTTGGTGAAGCACTGCTTCCCCCTCCTGAGGCGCCGAATGGTTTGGCAGAATTTCTTTGAGTCCTCCTCCATGGCCTCCCCGAACTCCTCCCAGACCTGAGTTTTTGCCTCTGCAACCGCCTGGGCTGCAGCACGCTTGGCCCGCCGGTACCCATCAGCTGCTTCAGGAGTCCCCCGAGCCAGCAAGGCCCGGTAGGACTCCTTCTTCAGCTTGACGGCATCCCTTACTTCCGGTGTCCACCACCGGGTTCGGGGATTGCCGCTGCGACAGGCACCACAGACCTTACGGCCACAGCTACAAGTGGCTGCATCGAAAATGGAGGCCGAGAACGAAGCCCACTCGGGCTCCATGTCCCCAGCCTCCCCCGGGATCCGGGAGAAGCTCTCCCGGAGGTGTGAGTTGAAGGCCGCACTGACAGAAGGTTCCGCCAGACGTTCCCAGCAGACCCTCACGATACGCTTGGGCCTGCCAGGTCTTTCCGGCTTCCTCCTCCGCCAGTGGACCCAACTCACCACCAGGTGGTGCTCTACAGCTCTGCCCCTCTCTTCACCCGAGTGTCCAAGACACATGGCCGGAGGTCAGATGACACGACAACAAAGTCGATCATTGACCTCCGGCCTAGGGAGTCCTGGTGCCACGTGCACCGATGGACCCCCTTGTGCTCGAACATGGTGTTCGTTATGGACAAACTGTGACTAGCACAGAAGTCCAATAACAGAACACCGCTCGGGTTCAGATCAGGGAGGCTGTTCCTCCCAATCACCCCTCTCCAAGTGTCACTGTCGTTGCCCACATGGGCGTTGAAGTCCCCAGTAGAACAATGGAGTCACCAGTCGGTGCACTGTCCAGTCCCCTTCCCAGAGACTCCAAGAAGGCCGGGTACTCTGCACTGCTGTTCGGCCCGTAGGCCGACACCACAGTGAGAGACCTGTCCCCGACCCGAAGGCGCAGGGACGCGACCCTCTCGTTCACCGGGGTAAACTCCAACACGCAGCGGCTGAGCTGAGGGGCGATGAGCCCACACCAGCTCCAACGCCAGAGAAATGGAGAGTCCAGCCCCTCTCAAGGAGTTGGGTTCCAGAGCCCAAGCTGTGCGTGGAGGTGAGGCCGACTATATCTAGCCGGTAACGCTCGACCTCCCGCACAAGCTCAGGCTCCTTCCCCCCCAGCGAGGTGACAATCCCCAGAGTTAGTCTCCATGTCCAGAGATCTGGTCGCCGAGGCCCCCGTCTTCGACTGCTGCCCAGATCTCTCTGCACCCGGCCCCTATGGCTCCTCCCACGGATGGTGGGTCCAGGGGAGGGTGGTCCCACATCGTCTGTTCGGGCTGTGCTCGGCTGGGCCACGTGGGAGAAGGCCCGGCCACCAGGCACTCACCCTCGAGCGCCCACCCCAGGCCTGGCTCCAGGGTGGGGCCCCGGTGAGGCCACCCTGGGCGACGTAACTGGCCTCTGATTCTTACTTGTCATATGGGGCTTCAGAACAGCTCTTCGTCTGACCCGTCCCCCCAGACCTGTTTGCCTTGGGTGACACAGCTCCTGGGATCGTTCGGGCACTCAAACCCCTCCACCACGTTAAGGTGGCGGTTCAAGGAGTGGTCACAACAACTAAATTTATCCAGCAACGAGTCAGTTCACAGACACTTAAACCACTGGGAACGGGACCTCCATCAATCGCCATTAGCAACAAAGCAACACAGACAATCCCGTGTGTTATTATAATTCCCCACAGAGCACCACAGTGAGCACTTCAGACTGACCGGTGTCCAAAGAAAAGATGGTTTAACTAAAACTGACAAGGTAAAGATAATTACTGGAACATGTGCTACCCACTTGTCTAGTAAAAATGTTTCATTTTCATCTTGCTTTATCCGTAATGTTCCACACTATGGCATTAAACCTACTACTGTTATTCAAGTAAAGGTGTTTTATTTAGCCTGATTCATGAGCCTGAACATGTCTGTCAGGAGCACTGTCATTTCTGCGGTGAACTGGAGAATTAAACATATGATCAAAAAGTTATTATTTGACAAAGGAGGTCCACAGGAGGATAGTGTCTGCAGTCTGCTGTCGCCACTCGGGCTGGTTCTGCTTCTCTGATTGGCCGGAGCGCCGACTACAACTTCCAGGATTCTTACAAACCTCCGAGTGTTTCTGACTCCTGACCTGGAGCTGGAGAGAAATGAAACAGAGTGGAGGCACTAGGTGGAAAATTACTGTGAGCAGCCCGCCACTCCACAGATTTGACCTGTAACTTGGCTTGGCGCTGGCACAAGGTTGTTTTCACTTGAGATAGATGCATTTAATGTCATACTGTGGAACATTTCACGGAAACAAAATCGTCCAGCGTTCCCTGTAAGGCTACATTATCTTTTCCATGCAGTTTGCACATTTACATACCTGACTGGGCTCTTTCACTTTGTCCATTTCCTAAAGTGAAAACACATCGTTCTCATTGAGCTAAACATGTAATCAAACTGTATGAAACATTTTGATTTCGCACAGACTTTCTCTGTACCTGTGGAGTGTGTCGAGGAGGGACCCGTGGCGTTTCTGCAGTCCGGCTCTTCTCTTTCGAAACCATTTCCTTGTTCACCTACAGATCAAATTCACAGTCAAATCTGAAACCAAGGTCATTTCACTCTTAAAGGGACAGGCCTCTGCTGGATTTTATGGTACGATAAGTTAGAGATACGATAGTTAGACTAGGGCTTCACGATATATCGAAACCGAATCAGTGTAAAGGCGTATCATGTAACTTTTCCGATGGAGGCTCCGTCAAATGCTTTCCTTGCTTTTCTCGCGTGTTATTGCGTTGTCTGGAATGTTTCACTGTTATGACATTATGGCATCTTCGTGGAATCTAAACCAAACCAAGTGATGACAGGTCAGATCTGTGGAGAGGCGACCCCGCTCACAGTCAGAACGTCTGTTTTTCTAGATATTTTTGAGTTATAAAACCACCTGTGACTGAATAAATGTAAAGTAAGAGCTGTTTAATGTCACTCTGTGGAACATTCCAGACAGAGCAGTGGCGTATCCATAGAAACAGGCAGGTGAATTCTTCTTTTTAAACATATATCGCAATCACAGTACATTCCAAAACTGCGCAGACCTGAACTAGACTTAAAGAAAAGTGAAACTGTGTGGTTTTAAAGGTGCATTATGTAACTTTTTGGGGTCTTTGGGGGTCTGTCAGCTGCTTGTTTCTATGGAGATGTCACTGCTCTGCCTGGAATGTTCCACAGTGTGACATTAAACAACTCTACTTTACATTTATTCAATTACAGGTGGCGTTAGAGCTCAGAAAAACCACGGAAAACAGACATTCTGACTGTGAGCGGGGGGTCGCCTCTCCACAGATCTGACCTGTAACTTGTTCCAGTTTGGTCTCCGTGACGATAGAAAGGTTTAAAGCCGTACTGCGAAACATTCCAGACGAAGCAATAACATCTCCACGGAGAAAAAAAACAGGTGACAGACCCTCCACTCCACCAGAAAAGTTCCATAGCGTGGCTTTAACTGAAAACACAGAGCTGTTACGTACCTCGTCTTCGGCTTGCGTCACCAAGATAGTTTCACTTCTGTCTCTCGGCTCAAATTCCATCACGAGGTTTTTGACCTGAAGTAAAAGGAAATTATGAAAAAGCAGAATATTTGGAGTGTTTTGTGTTCAGAAAAGAAGCAAAAATTGTTCCAGTTTACGACAGCTGAACACTTGAAGACCGAGTACCGTTTTCGGTTTCTCTTCCTTTTGCTTCTCATTGGATTGTGCCACTTCTTGTTTTTCTTCGGTGTCTTTCTAAATGAAGCAAATAAAAAGAAACAGCTCAGTAAATGTCTTATATGACCAAATTTCCTCTTGTGATCTGGAGTCGTGTTTTGTTTCACTCACACACGTTTGAGTAACTCTTTTATATTTGTCCGTCTACGTCTCCAAAGCTCAAAACGCCCTATTCCACCTTGTGATGTCATAAAGCAATTTTTTCAAGTTTTCAAGTAATCAGCTGCTTTTTACCTTCAGTTTTTTTTAGTAGTTGAAATTCCAGAGCTGAAATTATTCAAATGATTTAAGTAAAAGGTGTGTGGGTTAGAGCACTTCCTGTATTACCACATGACATCACAGGGTGGAACGGCGTTGTTTGAGAGAAGAACTCAGCCTAAATCTGCTGGTTCGTGTGTTAAACATGTGTGAATAAAACAAAACACAACTCCAGGTATTATAACAGATCAGAGAATAGTGTGATGGGCCCTTTAAGAACACAGTCTCATATTCAAACCAGCTTTTCACATTACTGCTCCCTGAGAAATACATCTAAGGTAAGGTAAACTTTATTGTCCCCGAAAGGAAATTTGTCTTGGGCCACAGCACCACCAAAACTGCAGAACATACAAATTCACATACAAAGACAGTCATAGAAACATACAATAGGTAAACAGATCACTGTGAATACAATATCCGCTTCCTGGCAGCATTGAATCCAAGCTCCATTCAATTCACCAAATCCAAAAGTCCACCATAATAAATATTAATAAATACAATTATCCAAAGTCCACGTTCATAATATCAAAAAAAATAAATAAATAAATAAAATCATTAAAAGTAGTCTTTGTCCGCACACAAAATCCAATTCATTGAGCAACAACAATTAAAATCTGAACATACTGCTTTAAATATTTAAATCTTACAATTCATTAGATAAGAACCTAAAAGACCTAAAAGGGCACATGATATGATGAATAATAATGCAGAACAACTAGTTCTTATTCAAGAAAGTGATCGCTGTGGGGATAAATGAGAACCTGTAACGGTTAGTTTTATGTCTGATGGCTCTGAATCTGAGTTGTGTTTTATTTCAGCCAAGGGATAGTTGGGGTTTTTGACACGAGTCTGTACGGCATCCCCGCCACGGACACAAACACCATCCTGTTCTGCAGCTTCAACTGTGCTTTAGTATAAAATGTGTGGTCCACCCTGTCACACACACTTGAAGTACTGCACAACGAAACGGCCGGGTTCAACTGTACACGTCACTCCATCTGTACACAGGTCTTTACCAATAAACAAAATAATAAAAATGTCAGATGTACATGTGAAAATACCTGTTTTTGCTCTTTGGGTTTGTCGATTTCTTCCTTTTCTTCCTCGTCGCTCAAGTCCAGAGATTTCTCATACTGGAAAAAAAGATATTAAACATGAGCAGATAAAAAGGAAAGTGTGGTACAAGTGATTTATCCTCTGCACCTGAGCCATCTGAAAATGTCTTTGGGGTTAAACTGGTCAGGAAGAGTTAACTAGTCAGTAATTAATGAGTTAGTTTTATTCGGATTAGACCAGCACAGGAGTGTCCAAACCTTTTACTGCAGATTGTACTTCTACAACTATAACGGCAAAACTAAAGCTTCACACTGTGTCCATATGTCATGAATCTGGTAAAGTTTCAGTGGCTCAGTGTAAAATGCTCCTGTCTGAAAGATTCACAATAATCTAACACTGCATCTGTGGCCCTTCAGTTTGGAGAAGCTTCAATACGCTCCCAATGGAGAGAGTTTACTGATTTTATTTAAATGTCAATATTATTTTATTGCTTTTATTTATTTATTGACATTTTAAAGGTTTGCTTTTATTTGACTTAACTAGTTTGAGTGTTTTAGGACTGGCCAGGTTCAGTTTAGCATTTAGCATTTCTCCGCTCTTATGCTGCTGTGTCTTTTTGTCGTTTTTGTGCTACATCAGTAAAGATGATTTGGATTTGGCAGCAAATCGTTATAATTTTTTGGTTAAGTCATTTTTACACAACACGTCTCCTTTAAACAGATGCAGGGAGAACATGAAAATGAAGAACATGCAAACTGCACAGAAGCCGCTCCCTCTCCAGCTCCTGTGACTTTAACATGACGTGTTTACCTTGTGTCCACTTCTGAACGGGTTCAGCTTCGTCATGGCTCCAGCAAATTTACTCTGTACCACAAAACAAACACGTGAAATATGAGACACAATAGAAAAGTATTTAACTGCAGTATTTAACAGTACTTTAACAGTACTTTAACAGTTATTGAACAGTAAATATACTCACGGGTTTAGCACTGGGCTGAGTCTCTCCAGTCTCCTCCGAGTCTGAATCAGAGCCCTTCTCCTGAAATCAATGAAGTCGTTATATTTAAAACCCTGTGTTAAAATCTTATATTTGTATATTGGTGACGACTCTTTCGACTAAAGTTGCACTGTGTAACTTCTCTGGGGGAGAATCTCCATGGAGATAAGCAGGTTACTGAACCCACCCAGAAAAGTAAGACTGGACTTTTTGCACTTGAGAAACAAAACATGACACTGTTATTATACTGTCATTGGTTAGCATTAAAGCCACAGTGTGTAACTTTCTGGAAGTGGCCCGTTAGCTGCACGATTCCATGGAAATTGAAAGTTAAAACCGCACAATGGAACATTCTGCATGGACGATATAGCAAATGGAAATGTATTTCTATAGAAACAAGCCGAAGGAGGTTTGTGGAAAGTCCAATGTGTTTTTCTCTGTCTTTGTCTCTCTTTGTCTTACATTTTAGTTTATTTTTGGGTTAAAAAGTTTCACACTGTGGCTTTAATTAGAATGTCTGGGAGTGGGATGTTTCTTTTACCCATTTGGCCGTTGTTTTCTCTGAGGAGGCGGCGCTCTTTTGCACTTTGTCTTCTTTCTAAATTAGAATAAAAGAACATTGCACATTTTCACCAGTCACTAAAAACATGAACGTCCAGAGCGAGTTTGATCTGAGCTTCTGATTCTCACCTGAGCTGAAGAAGTGAACGGGTTTTTTAAGAAGTTTGACCCTCCGCCCTGAAGAGAGGTTTAGTTAAAAGGTTTAGACTCTTAAAGGGGATCACACCTGTATGTTCACAGTCCAAATCCTCCACAGAACACACAGTACAAACAGCATCATGTGTGTCAGAATCTGTGTCAGTCGTTCATTCGCTTTTTAATATAAAACCAAAGTTAAGAAAACGAAAAAACAACTTTTTTTCCTGATTATTTGTCTCCGAAACCAAAATGTAAAAATGATAATGAGTCCGTTTTTCAGTTTTTGATTTTGTGTTTAATGAATAATGGAAAAAAACTGCTAATGGCCGATTCCCGTTTTCCGAACCAAACTCCTGGTCCTGATCCAGTGCGGAGCGTCTACATCTAACACGGACTGAACCAGGTCAAGACCAGGACCAGGATCCGACCTAGTTTAGCCCTGTTTTAGGCCTGGTTTAGACCTGGTTTAGACCTGGTTTAGACCTGGTTTAGACCTGGTTTAGACCTGGTTTAGACCTGGTTTAGACTTAGTTTAGGCCTGGTTTAGACTTAGTTTAGGCCTGGTTTAGACCTGGTTTGGACCTGGTTTGGACCTGGTTTGGACCTGGTTGGGACCTGGTTGGGACCTGGTTGGGACCTGGTTTAGACCTGGTTTAGACCTGGGTTAGACCTGGTTTAGACTTAGTTTAGGCCTGGTTTAGACCTGGTTTGGACCTGGTTTGGACCTGGTTTAGACCTGGTTTGGACCTGGTTTGGACCTGGTTTAGACCTGGTTTAGACTTAGTTTAGGCCTGGTTTAGACCTGGTTTAGACCTGGTTTGGACCTGGTTTGGACCTGGTTTGGACCTGGTTTGGACCTGGTTTAGACCTGGTTTAGACCTGGTTTAGGCCTGGTTTAGACCTGGTTTAGACCTGGTTTAGACCTGGTTTAGACTTCGTTTGGACCTGGTTTAGACCTGGTTTAGACCTGGTTTAGACTTAGTTTAGGCCTGGTTTGGACCTGGTTTAGACCTGGTTTGGACCTGGATTAGTCCTGGTTTGGACCTGGTTTGGACCTGGTTTGGACCTGGTTTGGACCTGGTTTGGACCTGGTTTAGTCCTGGTTCAGTCCTGGTTCAGTCCTGGTTCAGTCCTGGCTCAGTCCTGGTTCAGTCCTGGTTCAGTCCTGGTTCAGTCCTGGTTCAGACGCTCCACACTGGACATTAGCAGCAGGACTTTGGTTTGGGAAACGGGAAACAGCTGTTTTCTGTTTTTTCCATGATTCATTTAAACACAAAATCAAAAACTGAAAAAATTAATCGTTATTCTCTTTTTTGTTTTCATTTTGGTTTTGGAGACAAATCATGAAGAGGTGTTTTTTTGTTTCTGTTTATTATTTTTGGTTTTATACTGAAAAACAAATGATCGACTGACACAGGGATTTGTTCTATTCAACATAAACTGTGTTTGACTCCTCCGTCCTTCCGCCTTCAAAACAATCAAAATCAGTTTTTTAATTCAGGGAAAAATGTTCTGATAGAGACATGTGGTTCCTTACATTATCAGGACCATAAAAGCATCAGTAAATGTCCATTTAAACCATGGATCTATAAGAGCCGGATAAGACCCTCTGTTCGTGACTGCAGACTGAGGAACTCTTCTCCCACAGAAGCACGATGTGTCTGTGCGAAATCAAACTGCCTGTGTTCACCCGACAGGGCCTCCACAGCTTTCATAAAGGTCGGATTTTGCAGGGATTCTTCTCTATTTTTACAATATGAACTTTCAAAAAATGTTAAATCGTCACAGTGCCTAAAAATCAGCTTTGTAAGAGTTGAGCCCAGGCTCCGCTCACACTCTGATTGGTCAGAATTCAGTTTCGGACGTCACACGTTGGGTAGAGTTTGGCTGCAGAAATGTGGAAGTAAAAATCTTTTTTTTGGGTCATGCGCCAATGAGCACAGGCCACTAAAACAATACAGCGCCATCTTGGAAACAATACTTCTACAAAATGTTGGATTCATCTTCCAGATTTTATTACAGTTCTATGATTTAAACACGTTACTCCATTTCCTGATCTGTTATAAAGTCGCTCCTCATCACAAACAGACCTGGAGTTGTGTTTTGTTTCATTTACACATTAAACAGACAAACCTGCACATTCAGCGTTTCTTCTCTCCGAGCGTTTTTAAACTCCACACACTTCACTAGAATCATTTGGATCATTTCAGCCCTGGAATTACTGATCTCCACCAAACAAAACCGTAGCTGATAACTTGAAAACGACTCCTACACGACACCACGAGGTTTTTACATTATTTTCAAACAGAATTTCTCTCTTGCTCCACACACAAAATGGCCACCGCCATTGCCATGGCAACAAAATCCATGCTCTGTCTAGATCTTAAACTAAAATATCAGTGAGTATCAGGTAAGTTTACCTTTGAGGGCTTCTCCGCTAGATTTTCAGAGCTGCCAGAATGTTCTGTGTTTTCAGACAAATCATCCTGAAACACAAACATTAAATAAGCAAAAGAATAAACACGCTGGAAACACAAACAAATAAACACGCGGATTTTATTCAGTTTATTCTTAAAGGTGCATTGAGTCACTTTTCTGGTGGAGGGACCGTCATCTGTTTTTTTATCCATGGAGATCTTATTCCTTTGTCTGGAATGTTTCACAGTGCGGCATTAAACCTTTCTATCTTCATGGAGACCAAACTAGACCAAGTTACAGGTCAGATCTGTGGAGAGGCGACGCTGCTCACAGTCAGAATGTCTGTTTTTCCAGGGATTTTTGAGCTTTAAAACCACCTGAATAACTGAATAAATGTAAAATAGAGCTGTTTAATGTCATAATGTGGAACATTCCAGGCAGAGCAATGACATCTCCATAGAAATAAGCAGGTGATGGACCCCCGAGCGAAAAGCTACATCGTGCACCTTTGATAATAGTAAAGACTCTTACTTGAGACTGAGATTTCGAACCGAGGCCCTTCTGCTTTTTAAACACCCCCCCAAAAAACACAGATTTCTCCTGAAACACAAAGCACATTTTTTGAAAAACATTTCAAGATAACATGAACCACAGGCTAACATGAACCACAGGCTAACATGAACCACAGGCTAACATGAAGCACAGGCTAACATGAACCACAGGCTAACATGAACCACAGGCTAACATGAACCACAGGCTAACATGAACCACAGGCTAACATGAACCACAGGCTAACATGAAGCACGTTAGGAGACTGCAAGTGCCAAATTTGGACAATTATTGACTCCAAGAAGGAAGAAAGTAGAATGTAGTGAAATATTTTAATCAGTTTAAATGCCAGATTACAACAGGTTCTGCACATCGATCTTTGGTCTTTAAAATTCTTATTCAAGTTTAAAGGGTTGGAAGATGTCCACATTTTGATACTGTTAAACCTTTACCGGAGTATACAGTATACAGTATTAGTATGACTAAGATTTATTATGTAGCTGCACCTAAACCATTCACACAGCTCCAGCAGGACGTATGCGGCTCTGGCTCTGTGTCTGTCAGAGGGAAAGTCGCTCAAACTGGACTGGGCGTGTTCAGCCTCTTGTATCCATAGAGCGTACAGTATATATGAGTGTGACGTCACCCACAGTGTTCAGCGCCGCTCAAATGAGGCTCCTGATGTCACAGCTACAGGAGCCAATCTGGAGCCAGACTCTATGTTATGAATAGGGCTTTTTTGATGGACAAAATAGCGGAAAAAAAATTCAGCTTCATGTGTCGCGGGTTCATACGAACATTTTGAGACCAAAATGACGAGGCTCAGTGCAACAGATACAGAGAGAGACGAGCGATAAGATCCTAATGTAAGTCAATGGGAAAAAGGGAGAGAAGGAGCCGGAAGAGCCTCCTGGAGCACTTCCTGTTTGGCACGCGGCGGCTAACGGGATAGCTTAGTCTACTTATATATACAGTCTATGCTTGTATCACTGTGCCTAAAGCTCCGCCCCCTCCACCACCTGCTCTATTTGGGCTCAGCCCATTGGTCAGACCGTACACAGTCTAATCATGCAGGATTACTCCAACATGTGTGAAACAAAACACAAGTCCAGGGGGCTGTTCCAGAAAGTGGGTTAAACAAACTCTGAGTCTATCCCTGAACTTTGAGTTCACTTCCTCTGAGACGGGAAACTCTGAGCTTCTGGTTCCAGAGCCGCTGATATGAATGAGGTAAATCAACTCTGAGCAGGTTCACCTCGAGTTACCTGCACGACTACTATAAAAAGCCACAGTCAATGGATCCCCGAAACCATGAGCGTCACCATGACAACGACCAAAAAGAGATGGAGTTACTTCAGCTGGAGCTCGAGGGCCTCACGGAGGCTACGGGGAGAAGACATTTTCTGTGGTAAATCAAACACCTGCAGCGGCAAAGGAGAGAGAGACGCCTGGAGGAAACTGAGGCCCGAGTCAATGCGTAAGTTTGAACTGTTCAGTTGAGTTAACATCAACTGTAAGATCATCGCTTATTTGCCGAGTTAAATAGGAATAAAATCTGATTTTCATTTAGGTGCAAACCAGTCCAGAGAAGAACTTGGAAGCAACGAAAAATGAAATATAAAAATATCGTCCAAAGCCGTAAGGCATGTTTTTTTTAATGCCTTAGGTTGTTAAAGTAAATGTAAATTCAGTGGCTGCTTCAAATAGTTATGCAAATTATTAACAAAATGCTGTTTTAGCCTGACCTCCACTTAAAACCTCACTTAGGAAATGAAAACTTGATATGTTTAGCCGATACATTTATAGTTTAATAGGCTGCATTTCAAATGTGACTGTGCACATGAACACTCAAGAAAATACTATTTGAGAAAAAAAAAAATATTTGAGTTCTGCTCAACCAACAGAAAAAAAGCACAGGCCAAAAAACGGGTGGAGGGCCACCTCCACCCACTGTGACCGAGGCTGAGGTGAGGCCCTCAGCCAAAACGCTAAGCGGCCAGTGGCTGAGGGCCCTGGGGGAAGAAGCTCTTCTGAGCCCAGCACCCCCATGGACACAAGAGCCTCCACCACCATCACCAGCAGCAGGCGTTTCAGCACCAGGGGAACTGTCCTCACCGCTCTGCACTGTGGCCTTGCCATAGTTGCTCCGCATCACCGATATTGTAAAGAAAACTTCCGTTGGCATAAAAACGTAGTGCTATGCACAAAATGTGAAGGGAAGTGAGCCACGTCCGCGGTGTGTGAAGTTAGTGAGGCCGGAGGCTTTAAGATAAATGACACCGTTTGAGACAAGCGGTAGAGCTCAAACAGATATTCATCTGGAAAAGAGAGAATATCCAGCCTGGGGCCAAAGATTCTCTCGCGGCGCAAACCATTTCTAATAATTTGTGCTTCGATGGCAGTCGGGTTTGGGAGGAATGGACGAGCCATGTTGTCTCAAAGCGATTTTCATGCAAGAGGAGCGAAAAAACTCCCCCCGAGCAGGTTAAGTTCACAGAGTCTGTTACCGCGGTGACTGACTCAGTATTTCAGTGACGTCGCTTTGTGGAACAGAAAACCCAGACTTTCCCTCATCTCAGGGTGAACTTACTCAGAGTTTTCACATAACCCGCTGTCTGGAACAGGACCCTGGTCTGTTTGTGAGGAGGAAAACATTCCAGTGAAAAGTGGAAAAGCACCTTAGTGTTATTCTCCGTCAGGTTTTCTTGGCTGTTTGAGAGTTCAGCGTCTGCGTTCAGCTCGTCCTTTGAACAAACAAACCAAAACACAGCATTTTTAAGTTTTCAGTGTGGTGTGAATCTAAAATCCTTCACCTTCAGTCATATATTTACATCCTGGATTCATATTTCTACCTTTGATTGTGATCTGGCAAATTTTGGCTTCTTAAAAACTCCACTCAAAATCCCACTCTTTTCCTGTCAAACGTAACGGGTTAATTCATATTTTATTACTAATATTGACAGAGCAAAGTAGGGCTGCAACAACTAATCGATTAAATCGATTAAAATCGACTATTAAAATAGTTGGCAACTAATTTAGTAGTCGATTAGTTGACTAGTTCACGTGACAAAGTCCAAGCGGGAGAATCGGGTGTTGTGAGATGTGTCTATATTGTGTCTATAGCTCAGTGCAGGAGAGAGAGAGAGGGTGAGTGATTGTGTGCTGGATGTATGTCTGGAGCAGTGGAGCCGGGTCTCGCTCCGTGTGTGTGTCCCGTGTGCTCTCAGGGAAAGACAGAGACGGCGATCGGGCAAGTAGAGGGTAAAAGGTGCTACTCCTACAGTGTAGTGAGCTAATAAAGCCCCACTCTGCAGCGAAACTGCCTCCTTTTATTTACATTTTCATACACCGCAAACGCACGAGGTCCTCAAGGGAGTTAACCCCGGAGGGAAGCAATCCCCGGCCCTGGAGAAGACGATCTCCCCTGTGCTCCCCAACCACGGTTAGGGGGCGAGAACAGGAAAGGTTAACACGGGGAAAAAAGAGGACACTTGAGAAATGGCGTCTCCCCTTTAAAATCAGTCGGACTCTGGTGAGATTTCACAAACATATTGGCAACCGTTTTTTGAAAAGTAGTTGGGTGCATTACTGGTACAAGTTAATAGGAACGTTTTAATCACAACGTATTGTTTGACACTATACAATTTAAACCGAAGTTGCTTGGTGTTAGCTAGTTCGCACATATTAGCTGCGATTGCATTGGAACAATGTGTTTCTAAGCCATTAACTAGTCCAGTTAACCTCTTAAACCCTCTCTGTGATTCGCTGGTGCTCCTGTCCATCACAGAGTGTGCGGTACAAGCCCACGAACACCGTGATTGGTCAAAGCTTTGTTGATCTGACCGCGTGCGTAATAGAGAGAGGGGTTGGCAGAGCGAGCACAGCTTCTGTGCGTAAACCCAGGACGCACGGCTAACTTACTTTTAGCACAGTTTTGGAGCACTTTCCTTCTTTTTATCCGATTAATAATCGATTAGTTGAAAAATAATCGCCAGATTAATCGATTATGAAAATAATCGTTAGTTGCAGCCCTAGAGCAAAGGGAGAAGAGTCGACATTTACAGCAGAGGTTAGAAAAAGTGGTGAAAAGACTCACCTTAGCGTTACTGTCTGCCAGGTTTTCTTCTCCATCTGCAGTTAAATCCTCCTACGAACAAAATAAATGAAATCAAAATGAAATCCATTATTTAATTATCGTGAGCAGTAATTCACGTTCTCATTTCGATATTTATGCATGAATATCGCCGACCTTTGATTGTGATCTGGCAAATTTTGGCTTCTTAAAAACTCCACTCAAAATCCCACTCTTTTCCTGTCAAACGTGGAAGGAGACGTGTCATTAACTGTTTATTTTTAGCAGATATATTTCTTGTTTTGGTTACAAATGTGTGGAAAATATTCGTACAGAAACTTACCTTAGTGATATTCTCCGTCAGGTTTTCTTGGCTGTTTGAAAGTTCACCGTCTGCAGTTAAATCATCCTTAAAACCAAAAAGAAACACATTATTATCAGACGATCAACGAGAAATCTCCAACCCTTTATTTTATTTTATTTTATTTGTATTATACTTGCACATGTTTATATTGTACCAATTTTATATTAATATTTTTTATTTAATTTATATTTAGTTTAAAATAAAAATTAATTCGTTTATTTGTATTTATATATTTATTTTTATTACACTGGCACATTGTGTTTGAGTCCATTTTGTAATATTAATATTTGTGTCTATTTTTCTGTTCTCTTGCCGTAAGCGAGAGATGTGTAATGCTTTATTTTTTATTTTGTTTATTTATTTAGTTGAATTTAATTTTATTTTATTGTTTTATTTATTTTTATTATTATTTATATTATTATTTATTTATTTATTATTATTATTTATTTTTTATTATTTATTTATTTTTTATTATTTTTATTTATTTATTATTATTATTATTTATTATTATTTATTTTTTATTTATTATTATTTATTTTTTATATTTATTATTATTTACATTTATTATTTATTTTTTATTATTATTTATATTATTATTTATACAACACTGAAATTTCCCCACTGTGGGCCAAATAAAGGCGTCTCATCTTTACCTTTGATTGTGATTTGGCAAGTTTTGGCTTCTTAAAAACTCCACTCAAAATCCCACTCTTTTCCTGTCAAACGTGGAAGGAGACGTGTCATTAACCGTTTTTAGATATATTTCCTGTTTTGGTTTTTATATATTTCTTGTTTTGGTTACAAACGTGTGGAAAATATTGGTACAGAAACGCACCTTCGTGTTATTCTCAGTCAGGTTTTCTTGTTGGTCGGAGGATTCACCGTCTGCAGTTAAATCGTCCTAAAAAAGCAGAGAAAAAACCTTAGTAATTGTTCATAGAGACACTCGGGTGGCAGAACATCCACTGAAAAAGTGACGTAGTGCAGCTTTACAAGTGGGTATATGTATAGATTTTGGTTTACGGTTTAATTTCAAAATGCAGTCAGAATATGTTGTTTCTGGCATATTTAGACTCATGAGTTTGGGCAAATCGGTCTTTTCCATTTGCCCAAACTTGTATTTTATTGTCACTTACTTTAGACTGGGATCTGGCTCCGAGTTTTGGCTTTTTGAAAACTCCACTTAAAAGTCCACTCTTCTCCTGGAAACACAGAGGACCCGAAATGTCCAGAACATCACATGAAACCCATGATTTTAATTTTGTACTGATTTATCAACTGAGACACAAACGACTCTTCACTCTGACAGTTTGGATTTGAATATAGAACTAAAACCAGGGCAAAAGCCCAGTGAGGAAACTCTGTTTCAAGAGTTTAACAGTTTAACACATACTGTAGTTACAAACAACATACACACACCTACACACACACACACACGTGCACACACCTACACACACACATACACACACGTGCACACACACACACACACACAAAAATACACACACAAACACACACACATACACACACACACACACACACAAACACACACACTTTCACACACAAACACACACACACAAACACACACACATACACACACAAACACACACACACCTACACACACACAAACACACGCATACACACACAAACACACACACATACCCACACAAACATACACACACAAACACACACATACACACACACATACCCACACGTGCACACACAAACACACACACATACCCACACGTGCACACACAAACACACACGCATACACACACAAACACACACACATACCCACACAAACATACACACACAAACACACACATACACACACAAAAATACACACACAAACACACACAAACACACACAAACATACACACACATACACACACAAAAATACACACACAAACACACACATACACACACATACACACACACATACACACACAAAAATACACACACAAACACACACAAACACACACAAACACACACACATACCCACACGTGCACACACAAACACACACACATACCCACACGTGCACACACAAACACACACATACACACACAAACATACACACACATACACACACGTACACACACAAAAATACACACACAAACACACACATACACACACAAACATACACACACACATACACACACGTGCACACACATACACACACGTGCACACACAAACACACACGCACACGCACACAAACATACACACACAAACACAAACACACACACACAAACATACATGCAAATGAACCCACATGTGCACACCCACAAAATACACACCCACACGTGCACACACATAAAATACACACCCACACGTGCACACACATAAAATACACACACACACGTGCACACACATAAAATACACACCCACACGTGCACACACATAAAATACACACACACACGTGCACACACATAAAATACACACCCACACGTGCACACACCCACACACAAACATGCACACACACCCACACACACAAACATGCACACACACAGAACAATAAAATGCCATGGTTCATGGTTCATGGCACATTACTGACGTTTCCCTTTGTGCTGTTGTTGTCTGACAGTTCCTCTTTGCTGCTGCAGAGCTCAGCGGTCAGATCCTCCTGAAAGACAAAACCACAGTGTGAGACCTGAGGCAGAACCCTCTAAAGTGTCTAATGTTTGCAACAAACAAATAACTATGGCTCTGTAGATTCATAAAACTGACCTGAGAATGAGCTTTGGCTCCTTTTGGCTTTTTAAACACGCCGCGAAACAGTCCTCCTTTTTCCTACAAAAAACGTTTTAAAATATAAGAAACTGTGTCGGGCGAATCAAAAACGCGTCCTCTTAATAACAATAACACCATCATTTCCATAATGAGTCAGTCTGAGTAAAATGTGGTTTCAGACACCTCCTCCTCACCTTCGTGTTTTCAGACTGGCTGAATTCTGTGGGATCAGACAAATCATCCTGGAAGAGAGAAAAACGGTCATATTTTTACAGTTTGAGGCCCATGTGACTCCGTTCTCTCATCTATGTTATAAAGACCAAACCAGACCAAGTTACAGGTCAGATCTGTGCAGAGGCGAACCTGCTCACAGTCAGAATACTGTTTTTCTAGTTATTTTTGAGCTCTAAAACCACCTGTAAGAGAATAAATGTAAAGTAGAGCTGTTTAAAGTCACACTGTGGAACATTCCAGACACAGAGAGAGAAGTTTGTGAAATATACCAGCTTTAAATTGGTATAAAATCTAAACTCGCTCACAAACTCACAAGACCTCATCTCGCCCACGACCTACTGCTATTGCCGGGGTCACCAGTGTTCAGACCAATCACAGAGCACCACTGTGGTCTGGGGCGGGGCCAAAGTTGAGGCACTTAAATAAACAGACGTAGTTCAGTCTATTTTAGCAGAAGTACAGTCGAGTTTCTTTGTGAAATGTGAGAAGTGCTTCGTGCATTCGAGGAAAGGGGAGAAGTCTGCGCTCTTCTCTGAACTGAGTTTAACGAAAGTTTGAGTTCTGAGTTTGTTCTGCTGCCGCGACGCTTTGACCAATCAGATTCAACCGTTCATCACGACGCTCCTTTCCGACCTTTTCCTCGAGCTGTTCCAGATAAATGTGAAGAACTCGACTCAGAAGGAAACAGAGATTGTCCAACCGAGACATTAAAACTCGGGAGCTGTCCACACCTTCCAAGTAGCTCGCGGAAGGATTTCTGATTTACAGAACTGTGCAAAAGGTTTAGGCAGGTGTGAAAAAATGCTGTACACAAAGAACGCTTTCAAAAATATAAATAATCATTGTTTGTTTTTATCCGTTTACAAAATACAAAGTGAGCGAACAAAAGTCCTTCAGAACTCTCTCGAGCGTAAAGAAGAGTCAGAAGTTGTGTTGGTGCTGGTCGGGCCCCACAGGCCCTGACCTCAGCATCATGGAGTGAGTCTGATTCATGAAGAGACAGAAGGATGTGAGGAAGCTCCATCCACACAACATCTGAGCTCAGTTCTTCTACATGTTTGGAACAGGGACCAGCCCAGTTCCTTCACAAACTGTCTGCAAGTACCTAGAACCTAGAAGAACTGAGGCTCTTCTGAAGGCAAAGCTCACAGCAAATGGATCTGATTTACATTTCTCTTTTGGTTGACGGATGAAAATAAATGATCAACATTTCCATTTTTGAAAGTAGTTTACAGCATTTTTTCACACCTGCCTCTGGGTCAATGACACGACGCCTACATTTTCTGTCCAATTGAAGTTTCCTCAGTTAAAAAGGTTCAAATTTCATAATAATTTAGCACATTTCTGTAGCACCTCTGACCTCCATGGAACCACATTTTTTCTAATTTTTTTCAGAAATCGTGAGTTATTTTGCATATTTTTTGTCCTTAAACTGTTCAAATGTCATGTGGTGCGACATAACAACATAATAACAGCAGGAATTCTATGGCTGGAGTTTAATAACAGACAAAGTCGACTTGGGTGAACGGTTCTTTAGGCATTTTTCTTCATTTGATGCATTTTCCAGGGCAGTAGTTTGTTCATTAAACACAAGCAGGTGACGTCATATTGGAGCAAAAGAAAATATCAATATGCATTAAAAATCTAAAGAAATGCAACAGTTTGTTTCTATACACTTCATATTACTCACAACTTAGGTTAATATCCCAACTAGGGCTGGGCGATATGGACCAAAAAATATATCTCGATATATTTTGCTATATCTCGATATACAATATATATCTCGATATCTTTACAGGAAAATAACCCCCTCCCACACTACTGCAAAAACAACAGACACATTTTATCTGATTAATATTCATTTAGTTCTGCACTTAAACACTCTGTGGCCCTTTTTGGACCCTCACCCACAGTTTGAGAACCTCTTCTTTAAGAGAACTTCCACTGGCACTTTAAAGAAAACTGCTTCGAAGTGAAAAAAGTGGCTGGGATTTTTAAACCTGTATTTTGACATTCCAAACTGGAGTAACATTCTTTTGTTTTAAAGTGATGTTTAGTCTCTGCACATTTACCAAACCAAACGCACATTGTGACAAATATGATCCTCAGTATTCAGACCTTGAGTCCGTGACAAGCCCGAGTCCAAATGCGCTCGAGTCCGAGACAAGACCAAGACAAAGCTCTGGCTTTGGAGAGGGAAGTCCAGGCGTGGGGGTGTCTAATGAGTGGTGGGTCAGGTGTGGGTCCTGCTGCGGGGCACTCCTCGTTTAAGGGGCCTGGGTGTGTTTTGAAGCGGAGGTTGTTCGTATGAGTGATATCGGCCACACGCGGAGCTCGTATGCTGGAGTCGTGCGCGGTCGGAGGTGTCGTGCCCGGGCACAGGTCGGTTGCGCTCGCGCTGGGCAGGTGCATTTAGAAAGTTTAACTCGTCACGTTACGTCTGTGCGCAGTTCTCCTTATTGTGGCTGCAGAAGCACTCGCACAGAGGCGCCTGTTTGTTTTCCCCGTTCACACAACAAAATATTTACTCGCAAATGCGAGTGAAATGGGCGCACTGTAGAGCCCTGGTCCCAGTCTTGGTTTAGTCCGCGACCGAGCCCCGGGCTCTGCGGCCGCGTTTAGTCCTGGTTTAGTCCTAGTCCTGGTTTAGTCCTAGTCCTGGTTTAGTCCGCGGCAGCTCCGGGCTCCGGGGAGGAGCTCGGGGGACAAAAGCAGGAGGCGGAGGCGAGCACGGCACAGAGAAGGCAAAACAAGGGAAGCAGCGAAACCAGAAGTAAACGTAAGTATTATAGCGATATATCGATATGTCACAATTCATATCGAGTTTCAAAAATATCTCAATATATTTTAAATATCGAGATATCGCCCACCCTTAATCCCAACCATGTTTTAGAAAATAAAACTATTTGAAGGTTATTCTCGGTCGCATCACATGACAGTTTACACTACAAATGCTTCATATAAATGTTAAACACAGATTTATGCACCTGACACTGGAAATATTTGAAAAAGTTCAATAGAAATTCTTTTTTTAAAATATATTTTAAATTTTGGCTGTTGAAAATCCTTATAACTTTTGCACAGTACTGTAGTTGTATGTGTATGTGCTGAATGTCTGTATTGTGACTCAATTTCTGGCGACCACTAAAACTAGTCGCTCTCTGGCATTTTCGTTTAACAAAAAGTAGTTTACAGGAGGAAAAAGGTTGGAGACCCCTCTAAAAAAACCTAAACGGGATTAAAACCTCATCAAAATACTGAATCCATCCTCACCTGAGACTGTGTCCGAGTGAAAATCTTTGGGGACTTTTTGAACATTCCACCGAACACTCCTCCTCCCTCCTGAAAAATACAAATAAGAGAACTATTATTTTATTGACTAGACCAGTGTTTCTCCAACTGTGGTACACCAGCACCTTGGACAGCTGCTCAGTTTTAATGCTCCATTTTTTTGTCCACATTTTGATCATTTCGACCTGGTTTAGCCCTAGATTAGACCTGGAATAGTCCTGGTGGTACTTACTAGGGACAGTACATATTAATGAACACATGTAAATAACAGTGTAAATATATCAGATTATAGTAAAGATGCTAATTTCCATCTGTCGTCCCCGTGGCAAGTGACACAAAAAAACACTATAACACATTACAAAACAAAATAGAGAAATAAAAGTCGAGTTAAAGGTGCTCACAGACTCGGTTTTCCTTCATCCACAGTTTAAGGTGCAGTTTAAAAGTGGACAGAGATGGACATTCTCTTATTGTCAGAGGAAGTCTGTTCCAGTAATGACGGAGAGCACAGTCTGTCCAAATGTGGTACGTCTGTGTGGTTCCTCACAGTCCCCCCGAGCTGTGGCCCTGGGGCCCGTCCCTCTCACTGACTTTGGTTTTATAAAGTCCTTTAATGGAGGAGGAGCGAGTCCATGCAGAACTTTGAATATAAAACATGAATTTTTAAAATGAATAAAATGATCGAAGCTGAGTAAACTATATTTTATCAAAAACAATGCAGTGGTGAAATGAATTGGGTTTCCTATCCATTTCCTATCCTTTTATGGCCTTTTTAAAAAGAGATTTTATAGGTTTGAGTGTTGTGCCAGCAGCAAGTGATCAGGAAGTGATACAGTATTCAATATCTGAAAAAAAATCATTGTATGTAAAAACACGCGAGCAGCATTCAGCGTCATGAATGGCCGTATGTATCTAAAATTCTGTATATTAAAATGTATTGTGTGCGTCATGTTTTTGATGTGCTTTTTAAAAGTTTGGTTTGGAAATTCCCTCACTAAGCTGAGTTCCTCTACATTTAGGAAGACACTGGACTGCTGAAGTGCAAATGGACATTTGCTGAACATCATGCAGACGGTTTTCTTTGCATTTAGCTGTAAACAAGAGGCCGTGACCCAGTTTTGGATCAGGGCCTTTGCAGATGTTAAAATCTGTGAGGCCTCTTGAGGGTTTTTCGCCCGAGTAAAAATAACACCATCGTACATGTACACACACCACACCCTCCACTACAAAGATTGCATCTCCAAAACTAGATCTGCATATTACTCCGGTTTAATCAGCACTAATGAAGGAAATTCCAGGACCCTCTTCTCTCTTGTTTCAACCATCACCAAACCTCCTGACTCCCTTCCACCTCATCTCTATTCATCCGACTTCTGCAATACCTTGGCTTCATTCTTCACCACAAAAATCCACACTATTCACCAACAGCTCACCCCCTCTTCTGCTCTAACTCTACCTGTCATTACATCTCCTATCACCACCACCCCTTTCTCATCATTTACTCTACCTTCTATCAATCAAATTTCCTCTTTTATCCAAAAATCCAAAACCTCTTCATGTCAACTTCTCCCACTTCCCACTGTCCTTATCAAAGCCACACTTCCTTCTCTTGCTCCTTTTATCACCAACATAATTCATGCCTCCCTCACCTCTGGTACTGTCCCCTCTCCTCTCAAAACTGCTGCTGTCACTCCAATTCTCAAAAAACCTGGTTCAGATCCCACAGACCTCAATAATTTCCATCCGATTTCTAACCTTCCATTCATCTCCAAAATTCTTGAAAAAACAGTTTCTGCTCAACTTCACTCTCATCTGTCCTCCAATAACCTGTACGAGTGTTTTCAATCTGGCTTCCGTCCTCTCCACAGCACTGAAACGGCCCTTCTCAAAATCACTAATGACCTTCTTCTCTCTGCCGACTCTGGTTTAGTATCCATCCTCCTTCTGCTTGATCTTAGTTCTGCCTTTGACACCATTTCTCATTCCATCCTCCTGAACAGACTCTCTTCCATCGGCATCTCTGGCACAACCCTCACCTGGTTTCACTCCTATCTTTCTGACCGCACTCAGTTTATTCAACTCAAATCTTTCACTTCTTATCCTGTCCCCATCTCCACAGGTGTTCCCCAAGGTTCTGTTCTCGGTCCCCTCCTTTTCATCATCTACCTTCTCCCCCTTGGTCACATTTTCCGGAAACACCACATTCAATTCCACTGCTACGCGGATGACACCCAGCTCTACCTCTCCGGCAAACCAAACTCCACACTCCCACCCTCTTCCCTTGTCAACTGTATCAGTGAAATAAAATCCCGGTTCACCTCAAACTTTCTCAAACTCAATAGCAATAAAACTGAACTTCTCCTTGTAGGCACCAAATCCACCATAAGCAAGATTAATCATTTCTCCATTCCCATTGATGGCTCCTCCATCTCTCCCTCCCCTCAGGTCAAGAGTCTGGGTGTCATCCTCGATAGCACCCTCTCCTTCGCCTCCCACATAAACAGCATCACTCGCTCCGCCTACTTCCACCTCCTCAATATCCATCGACTCCGACCCTCCCTCACTCCACAGTCCACTGCCATACTCATACACAGCCTTGTCACTTCCCGTCTAGATTATTGCAATTCACTTCTGTTTGGTCTCCCACAAAAAACTCTCCATAAACTTCAACTGGTTCAGAACTCTGCTGCTCGCATCATCACATACACACCTTCCATCAACCACATCACACCCGTCTTACAACAGCTCCACTGGCTCCCCATCACACACCGCATTCAATACAAAATCCTGCTCCACACATTCAAGCCATCCACAACCTCACACCTCCCATATCTCTCTGACCTCCTCCATATTGCCACACCTGTTCGCTCTCTTCGCTCCTCCTCCTCTCTCCAGCTCTCTGTCCCCTCTGCCCGTCTTGTTACAATGGGGAGCAGGGCGTTCAGTCGCTCTGCTCCCCAGCTCTGGAACACTCTCCCTCCTGACCTCCGCAACTCAGACACTCTCACACACTTCAAATCCAAACTCAAAACTCATCTGTTCAAACTGGCCTATTCATTATAACCACAACTGCACTGTCTTTTCATATGCCTGATTTTAATGTAGATTTTAACTGTTGCTTTTACTGTTATAATGTTTATATTTTTATATTGATGTATAAACTTGTTGTGAGGCGACCTTGAGTGCCCAGAAAGGCGCCCTATAAATAAAATGTATTATTATTATTATTATCGTCTGCATACATCTGAATATCGACATTTGGACACACATCAGGGAGATCATTGATGTAAATTGAGAATAAAATAGGCCCTAGAATACTTCCTTGGGGGACACCTACGGGGCAGTTCAGGTATTGTGACTTGATGCCTGAAACAGACACACACTGTTTTCTATCGGATAAATAGGATTTGAACCAAAGTAATGTTTCATCAGAGAAATTAAACCGGGTCATTTTGGATAAGAGGACATTATGGTTTACTGTATCAAAGGCCTTCGTCAGATCCAGGAAGACGCCTCCTACACAGGGATCTGTATCAAGACGACCTTTGATCTTTTCTACAAAAATACAATTTGCAGCCTCTGTTGAACAGTGTTTCCGAAAACCGAATTGCATAAAGCTGTATGACCAGTACTGTAGTGTTCATTTAACTGCTGTACTGCACATTTTTCACCTACTTTGGAAATTGAGAGAAGAGACTTATTGGTCTATAATTAGACACGTCTGTTTTGTCGCCAGATTTAAAAATTGGACTGACCACGGCCAGTTTCCAAGCAGAAGGGACATTTTGAGTGAAGGATAAATTCACAAGTTGAGTAATAGGCGAGATTAAAGATGGTTTAAATTGTTTTTAAAAAAGTGTGTCCAAAAACCTGTGGACTTTGAACGATTAAGTGAATTTATAATAAGCACTTCTGATTCTGTGATGGCGGCACTCAGGCCTCACAGCAAGAAGGTTGCGGGTTCGATCCCCGGGTCGCCCGGGCCTTTCTGTGTGGAGTTTGCATGTTCTCCCTGTGTCTGGATGGGTTTCCTCCGGTTTCCCCCATCAACCCAAAACATGCAGCACCTGAACTAACATCAAGGACCATGTTGTCCACCCTCCTGTGGGCTCCACTCACAGAGGGGTTCAGGTGCTATGAGTCGCTGGATTAAGCGGGAGAAGATGGATGGATTCTGTGATCTTAAACATGCCATTAGCAGAGTTCATAGGATAATTGGTACAGTTAGGTGGAGCAGACTGCTGTGCAGTTTCATGCACAGAATTAATAAAATATTCATTCATAGCAGGTGCTATATCAGCGGGGTTTTATTTCTGTTATGTGCACTGTTTTTATTTCATCTGCCAACTAATTTGTTGATGTTTTTCCAAATATTTCTAACATTTCCTTTTCCATCCTCAATAATATTGATGTAGAAATTTGCTTTAGCTTTTCGGATCAGACTTGTAACTTTATTTCTGATTGAGGTAAATCTCTGCCTGTCAAAGATCAAACCAGATTTTATTGATATTTTCATTAATAAATCCGTCTCTTTCAGCATTTTTCTATATTGGTCGTCTTCCCTGGAAGAGCGTTCACATTTTTTCTCTGTTTCCCCTTTTTAGTTCATGAAGCTTTGAAATAAATACATTACAGCTATTTTCAACATTTTTGTCCATGAGAAGGTCGTTCCCGTCAGTCTCCTTAAGGACAACTTCAAGATTCTGAATTTGTTTTTTTGGAATATAATCTTGGCAAAATAGCATTTTACGCCACTCAAAGTCTTCCTTTTGTAAGTTCACGAGAAAAGAGGACGATATTATGATCTGACAAGTGACAAGCCGGTTAATAAATTATAGGTCTTAATGAGTCTCTCTGGATTAATTGTAAATAGCAGGTCAATACAGGTGGAGGAGCTCGAAGTATTTCTGGTGGGCGTGTTTATAATTTGTTTAAGGTTAAAATAATCTATAACTTGTTTAAGATTTCTTTTATCCTTTTTATTTTCCCAGTTAATGTTTAAGTCACCCATAATAATTAGCTCTTTATTTAAATCACAGTTATTCAAAAGAATTTTTAACTGATCATAAAAATCTATAGTTGCAGATGGTTTTCTATATATACAAAATACCGTAAGAGACATTTCAGGTGAAAGAGATATGGTCACACCAGCAAAACACCACCGCCTCCACCCTTAGCCCCGTCTTTTCTAAAAACATTATAGCCAGACATATTTACTGATAGACCTGTTTCCTTGGGTGGTACTAGGTGTGAAAAGTCTGCGAGTCACTGAAGTAGACAAACACTATTAAAGCAGTGATTTTCTCAGCAGCAGTACTTCAGTCTTTTGTAAAATGCTGCACAGTTATTTCCACGTAGGCCTGTTTAAAGCGCTGCTGTGGGCACTGTTCTCCTGTTCCAACAATGACACACAAAGGAGCCGATGCCAGAATCCACCAGAGCTTTTACACACCTCAGTGAACGTCGGTGAATGATTCACTGTGATGGATTCAGATTTGAGTTCTGTGGATTTAAACGACGGCCTCTGGGTGAGATCTGGAGCTGCTCTGGGTCAGGACCACATCAGCTGGACAATTTTACTGTGTGTTTTTGGGTTGAATTGATTTTACAACACAAAATAATGGCAGTTTCTTTAATGTCACCATTTGGTCTGACACTTCTTCTGATGTAGATAAAAATCATTCTAGAACTATTGAGGTTAGGTCCAATTTGATCTCATTTATGTAATGATTCAACTATCAGTTCTTGTTCAAATACCGTATTTCCGGACTATAGAGCAGAGCAGACCTGTATATCACCTGTATATAAGCCGCATCCACTCTATTTTTAAATTTAAAAAAGTATATACAAGCCGCACCCGGGCTATAAGCGCTGATATCCATGTTGAAAAATGAGATATTTACTGCATCTACAGAACGATTTTGTGCTGTAAATGTACATTTATGTACTGAACAGATTCTTTCTGAACAGTGCCTTTTAACACAGCAGCAACTGTGCTGATTAAAACGAGGTCAAAAACAGAAAAGAACCGGTAATTGACCTTCATTTCTCCTGTGCAGTGAAACCACAAGTCACTTTAATCATCTCCGCTGACGCCGAGCTCACAGCAGCAGCAGGTAGAGGTCTGCACGGGACACAATTTTCAGTCCCGCTCCCACAATAAGCTTTCAGAATGTGTCCTGTGCTGCACTGTTTTGTGTTGGTCCCGTGGGTCCCGCGGGTGCAGAGGGTCCCGCGGGTGCAGAGGGTCCCGCGGGTGCAGAGGGTCCCGCGGGTGCAGAGGGTCCCGGGGGTGCAGGGCTCTACAGCCGTTTCCTTCCTGGAGCAAGATCGATGCCTTTAACTTAAAACTTGCATCATACAAACTCCTTCGTGCTTTTCATGATGAAGGGGTGAGGATTTGAAAATAATTACCCATTAGTAATTTGTCGTGCGTGTTATATCTGCTAAATAAAAAGGAGCGTATTCTTCTTTGCATTAATTTTCCGTCTATCTTGTTTTTGAAATTCCGGTCAGAGCGCCCCCTAGTGGTGGAAGAAAAATCCACATTAGCCGCTCCTTTGTAAAAGCCGCATGGTTCAAAGCCTGGGGAAAAGTAGCGGCTTATAGTCCGGAAAATACGGTTTGTATCTAGTTTAGATTTTATTCTATTTTCCATTTTTAATTAGTAAAGACCTTTCATCAACCCTTTCTTATTGTATTAAAATATTGGATCAAACTCATTTCATACACGGTGAATGAACTTTCCTCACCTTAGTGCTGTGGACAGTCAGACTGTCCTGGCTGCCCTCACTGGAATTCGACGTGTTATCCTGAAAGATGAGAAATAAGAATAGAGAATAATCAGAATAATAGTTTATAAAGTTGTTAGTAGGGACGTAACGATATCCGAGTCTCACAACACGATATCATCACGGTCTGAACCTCACGGTACGATATTTATTGCAATATGGTGGGAGGCTCACGATATTACATTGTGAGTGACATTCTAAAATGCTTTGAGTCATTTGGTACATATATTGTCATTAGGGATGGAACGAAATCCAAATCTCTCTGGACCAGATTTTTATGATATCCTCCGGAGACTCGGCCCTTTACAGTGGACACTGAGTGAACCAGTCGATCTTTTAAGTGTTTGGAGATAATCTGCTCCTTTTTCCTCTAAAAATGCTTCACAGACTTAATCCAAAGAATGAAGATGTAAAAGTGCTTAGAACAGTTATTTCTTCATGTCGTCTGCACTGAAACGGAGCAAAGGATCATGGTCTATGTAGTTCCCTCTGGTTTTTTTAGCTATTTCTGCATCAGAACTGTTCATTTAAGCAAAGACACTTGGGATTCGATATATTGTGATGCTCCACGATATTATTGTGAGACCTTTGACGATACGATGTCGCCATATTTCAGTTATTGTTACTATAGTATTTGTTAGGATGTAAAACGTACCTGAGAAGGTCGTCTACTGGGTTTAGGAGACTTTTTAAACATCCCAAACACACCACTGGACTCCTGAGGAACAGATTACAGTCAATTAAATAGTTACATAAATTATAACATTTGTGAATTATACTCATTGTTATTGTTCTGACTCACTTTGGTCGCTGTGTTTTCTGTCTGATTTTCGCTGTTGGAGTTGGGGTCAAAATACAAATTGTCCTGAAAAAAAATAATTTGAAAATAAACAAATACTGAATGATCTTCACTTTCAGTTTGGGGACAAGGAGACTGCAGTAGAAAAGTTACACAGTGGACCTTTAAGTACAGAGCTGTGTTTTTAGTCTGGTCCCGTCGTAAACACATTTCTACTGATTTCAGTTTCCAGACATTCCCCCGTTAGGAAGCACTTTTTCCTCTTTTAGGATAAGTCCAGAGACAGAAATTTAATCTAATCGACGTCCAAAATTTGTGCAAAAATGACACACACGAAATACTCTTTGCTCTCCACCCTAAGTCACTCCCCCTTCAGAGCACTAGCACAGCACAGTCTGCGTTTGTGAAGTTGTTGTGTACAGTTTTGTCTCATTTTTTTGTATATTCATGTAGTATTGTCGTGTGGGAGCGCAGGTGATACAGGCCTGTGGGCGGAGCTTTGGACAAAATCTTGAAATTAACCGTAAAGGGGGTTTGAATCGGGAGAGATCACTAAATTACTCAAACATGCAGGGATGTTTGGGATGAGGGAACAACATTTTAACCTGGTAGAAAGCTCAGAAAAGTGGATTTTGCGCAGTAAAAATGGGAAGTACAGAACAGGGGCGTGTATGGGGATAAAGACTCAAACACGCATGAATCAGTCGCTTTGGAGACGCAACGAAACCATTTGCTCTCGTACGTCGGCGACTGAAGGCGAGGGTGTGATTTGTGGACGTTTGGGAGTGGTTCTGTGGTTCTGTGGTTCTGTGGTTCTGTGGTTCTGTGGTTCTTCAGAGGTTCTTCAGAGGTTCTTCCCTGGTCAGTCCCTGGTTTAGAGGTCTGCACTTCCACCCACACCCAGAATGAGCTTTTAAAATGTGTCCCACACCTCACTGTTCTGCGTCGGGTCCCACAGGAGTGCAGTGCTCTACCCTGGTTTAGTCCTGGTTTAGTCCTGGTTTAGTCCTGGTTTAGTCCTGGTTTAGTCCTGGTTTAGTCCTGGTTTAGTCCCTGGTTTAGTCCCTGGTTTAATCCCTGGTTTAGTCCCTGGTTTAGTCCCTGGTTTAGTCCTGGTTTAGTCCTGGTTTAGTCCCTGGTTTAGTCCCTGGTTTAGTCCCTGGTTTAGTCCTGGTTTAGTCCCTGGTTTAGTCCCTGGTTTAGTCCCTGGTTTAGTCCCTGGTTTAGTCCTGGTTTAGTCCTGGTTTAGTCCCTGGTTTAGTCCCTGGTTTAGTCCCTGGTTTAATCCCTGGTTTAGTCCCTGGTTTAGTCCCTGGTTTAGTCCCTGGTTTAGGCCTGGTTTAGGCCTGGTTTAGACCTGGTTTAGTCCCTAGTTTAGCCCTGGTTTAGTCCCGGGTTTAGTCCCGGGTTTAGTCCAGGGTTTAGTCCCGGGTTTAGTCCCGGGTTTTGTCCTGGTTTTGTCCTGGGTTTAGGCCTGGTTTAGTCCTGGTTAGATCTAATTCAGTCCTAATTCAGTCCTGGTTCAGTCCCTGGTTTAGTCACTGGTTCAGTCCTGGTTCAGTCCCTGGTTTAGTCACTGGTTTAGTCCTGGTTCAGTCCCTGGTTCAGTCCCTGGTTCAGTCCCTGGTTCAGTCCTGCGTGGCAGAAAATAATTGAGAAGCACTGCACGAAATCCAACTTTGAGCAGGTAAATGAGAAGAGAAAACTATTATGAGCTGAAAAGTAAATTTTGCTTAATAGATTTTCTTTAAATAGTGAATAAACACCAAAACTCCGCCCACAAACACACCTGAAACTAAAGGAGAGTGAGGAGGGAGGTGGGGCGGTAATACGATAAGTATCAGCGGATTCATTCCCGTCTCTGCATAAGGACCTAAAACCACAGCAGGACTTTCTCCCTCCGCTCTCTCTCCTCTGAACAAAACCTGACTGACGCTTCGTGTGCGACGCTGAGCCCAAAGGTTTGTAATGGAGACGTTTTACTGAAGCTGAGAGTCGAGAGGGGACGAGGCTGAAGAGGAGAAAGTTCCCGAGGGCGAAGTCAGACTTTCACAGAGGAGACGGTGAAGCCCGATTTATGGTTCTGCATCCAAACGTGTTTGTGTGGACGTGCGGCTCCTACAGCGTCCGACCTGCACCTCCCGAACTTTCTAATGCCTCAAAACGCCGCAGACATAAGGGCTGTGATTGGTCCTCTGCTGCTCTACATTTCCACTGCTCATTCTAGACTCTGAGGAATAATGTGTTTAATGCAGCTTTGGCTCATTTGTTTTACGTTTTAAACCAAACTTCAAACCTCATGGCTCATTTGCATACAGCTCATTTGCATACAGTATAAGCGCTGATAAAAACAGCTCTGCGCTGATGCGATCAAACATACTGCAAAGTTTGGTTTGAACAGAACTTGTGGCTCATCTTCAAATATAAAGCTGCTCTTCTCTTTCTGAAGGGTTTAGGCGCAGCTACTAAATAAATCTGAATTAGTCACTGTAATACCGTAAACCCCGGGAAAATGCTGAGGAGGTTTAACAGGATCAAAAATGTGGATACGGCTCAACCCCAGTGAGGGGGAGGAGGGAAAGGGTCAAACAGGGATCCACACTTCAAGCTCCGCCCCTGCATCCAGGTGGATCAGAAACAGCTGTGATCAGGCCAGTGTTTAGTGTTTTGTGCAAATTTTGATTTAGACTTAGATTTAGGTGTTTTTGAGCAGAGATTATCTAGTTTATACTAAAGTTTAGGAAGGATTAGGAACAGCAGATAACGCTTTTCAAACACATATGCACGGCTCAGTGGCACAAAAAGTGGATGTGGTCTTTACTTCCCCTCGACCTTTACACCCACGAGACTCTTTGTGTTTGATCAGATAAAACATGCAGAAACTGACACAGAAACAGCTGAAAAAGAAGCTGTTTTTCCACCTGTGAAGCCCGGCCGAGGTGCTCCGGTCTGGGGGGAAGCCGAGGAGGCGCGCCCAGGGCTCCAGCTTTGTCCTGGAGAAAGAGAGGATTCAGTTTCAACAACAACAAGTGGAAAAATACAAGCGGCAAATACACAGAGATGAAGAAAGTTAAGCTTGATGTTTTTTATCGCAATAACTACTTCACTGAAATATTTTAAAGCTCCTATATGACACAAATTTGACTCTTGTGAGCTTTAAGTCGTGTCCTAATCCTGTTCCCTCCTCAAAAACAGAGCTGGAGTTGTGTTTTGTTTCATTCACACATGAGTAACTCCAAAGCTCAAAATGCTCAGTTCCACCTTGTGATGTCAAGAAGTGATAGTTTTCCAGTGAACAGCTCCTTTTAACCTTTAGTTCATTCATGGAAATTCCAGCACTGAAATGATCCAAATGATTTTCGTGGGACTGATGAGTTAAACAGCTCCAGGTCTGTGTGTGATGAGGAAACTACATTAGAAAACAGTGTCATACGGCCCCTTTAAAACAATGAGGGGTTCATGAAGGGGTCAGGGGCTGTGAGGTTTGGGCAGCAGAAGTGGGAGAAGATGGACGGATGGATGAACTTATTTACATTACAGGCCAAATATAAAATGTAACACAGAATAAATCAAGACTGCACCAAAACTAGAAGCAATGTCAATATTTTGCTGCATATTTTCACCCTGAACGACTTCAGAAAATGTTGCTATATTTATGTGTTTTTCAGCTTCGTGGAAAGTGTCCGTCCTCGCAGTGTTGGGATTAGTTTGCTGCTCGACGGTATTTAACCAGTCGCTGTTGTTTGGCGGCGACGTCTGTAATGCGCCAAAACGCCCAGCGGAGTCCAAAGTCACGGCCGGAACTTGTGAATTAAAGGTACGATAAAAAAATGTGACGTTATTTGACAGTGGAAGTCCAAAGGAAGACGGCGTATGCAGTGTGTTAGCACGGCTCAGGCTGGTTCTGGCCAACGCACCACTTCTCTGACTGGATGGAGCACAATCCTCCGAGTATTTCTGACTCCTGACCGTGAGCTGGAGAAAAATGAACCGAGCGGAGGCAGTAGGGGGCGCTAGTGTGTTTCCACGCCAATTGCTAAATGTTACACCTCAACAAATGTGTGTATCTTGTGTATCTTTTTTGTTTTGTCAGGTTTTCTTTCTTTATTCCAGTTTTCTTTCTCTGCTGTGAGATAAATGAGCTTGAAAAACCCCAGTGAAAACTGTAGAAACGAGTCAAAGTGTCGACACAAACATGAAATAAACCTTGAAGTAGTAGATTATTTTGACTCCCACTCATTTTACTCATGTACTTAAAGGTGCACTGTGCAACTTTTCTAGTGGAGGGTGCACCGCCTTCTTGTCTCCATGGAGACGTTACTGCTTTGTCTGTAATGTTCCATGGTGTGACTTTAAACACATCCATCTGCATTTATTCATTCCAGGCGTTTCTGTTGCTCGAGGCACATTCATTCCCTCAGTGAACAGGAGCGCCTCTCCACAGATCTGAGCTGTAGTGCTGTAACCTGCGCCTCTCCACAGATCTGAGCTGTTGTGCTGTAACCTGCTTATCTCCAGTTTAATCTATAGTGTGGAACATTCTAGACAAATCAATAGTATTTCCATGGAGATGAGCAGGCGGCAGATTCTCATGTTTGGCACCTTCAAACACACGTGACTATTTTACATTTGGAAAAGTCCGATACCTTTGGTGATTTGGTTTCGGTTAAACCGTCGGTGCTGTTGGAGAGTTCGGGGCTCGTGACCCACAGAGACGTCTGTGAAACATGAAGAAATAAACTATGGTTAAAAATCTATAATAATGTACTGAACTGCAGACTGACAAAAGTGACAGAACTCAGACCTGTGTCATGTCCTTGGACGATTTAGACTTTTTAAACATGTCTTTAAAACCACCCGACTTGTCCTGAAATAAGTTACACACCTCAATACACTGAAGCGCAGGTGATGTGACTAAATGAGAAGAAAAAACTACATAGACCATGATCCTTTGCTCCAAGATGAAAAAACAGATGTAATTTAAATGGTCCATGTCACAAATGATAATGACTAACAGTGAGAACAGAGAGATTTAATGAGGGCTTCTGAAGAGTGTCTTTATTATTTCACTCTGTCCCAGAATGCTTTGCACGTGTGGACCCACCTTGTAGCTGTTGTCGTCTGTCAGACTGTCATTACCGTTTAAAAGTTCAGTGTTCATGGAGAGACTGTCCTGAAAATCAAACACAAACATATTCAAGTTTGAGTCTTTTTATGGATGTGTTTATGGCAATGAAAAACGTGAGTGATCTGTTACATAAAGGTACAGTCGTAGGGAGTATTATAGTTATATGCATGTAGTCCTGTTGCAGAATGTTCATCAGTACAATAATAGTGTGAGTGAGTCTGACCTGTGAGTGGACAGAGAGGCCGTGTCCTGTGTTGGATTTGGTCGATTTCTTAAACATTCCCCCGAACAGTGACGCTCGCTGCTGCAGAGGAACACGTGTGTTACACTGAGTTTGCTCACGTTTGCATTCAGAAGTCACGTCACATGTCACATTTGACCTTTAGCGTTTTTCAGAGGATCTAAAAAGTGGAACAGTCTGCTCCTCTTCTTTACAGAGGCTTCACAACAGCGTAAAAACACTTCTGCTCCCGATCGCTCCACTTTCCCACCTGGGCTTTTGTGTTCAGCTCGGACACGTCTGTTTGTACTGATGGACAATTGGGTTCAAAATAACAGCAGTGTTTTTTAAAACGTCAGTAAAACTATTTTTATTTCCACTCACTGGGAACACTGCACATTATATTTTACACCAAAACATGAAGAAAAAACTGTCAATATTTTAATGACTTTTAATAACTAAGGAAAAAAGATATTGGGGCTGTTAAAAAACTAGCAGCAGCTGCATTTACTCAATAAACTGAAAAAAACAGTCAGATTTAGCATTCTTGTGAATCACTAAATTATATTTAGTTGTAGAACCAGTGTTTTTGAGAATTGCTTCACATCTGTGCTGCAGGGAGTCGACCGCCGTCCTCCTGTAAACAGACTCAGGCCCAGGATGATTTTAAACCTTCCACAATTCCTCTGCATTTCCTGGTTTTGCCTCAGAAACAGCATTTGTGACGTCACTCCACAACTTTTCTATTGGATGAAGGTCCGGGGACTGGCCTGGCCCCTCCATAACCTTCATTTTGTTGGTCTGGAACTAAGATGCTGCTTGTTTCCTGGTGTTTGGGGTCGTTGTCTTGTTGCCCATTTCCAGGACATTTCCTCTTCAGCCTGAGGCCTCATGACCTCTTCGAGTATTTTGATATAAGCAAATTGGTCTGTGATCCCTGCAGGTACAACATGTGCTGGCTTCATGCTTAAACAAGGGCCACTTGAGTGATTCTTCACATAATCACTGACCTCACTGACTGAACTCCACATTATCACTTTGAACACGGCCGTTTCACTTCATTATTCAGTGACACAGACTCAGGACTCTGCTGGTACATTATTTACCGTGTAATAATATGATTTATACCAAAAACAGTGATGGATCTGGTTAGTCACGACGGACGCGGTTATTCTGAACACAACTGTATTTCATGATCCCACATCAGCTTAAATCTGAATGTTGCACTGTTGTACCAGAGCCTTATGGATATTATCTACACTCGAACACATATTTGGTATTTGGGAAGCAAAACCCATTCTGTTGTATAAACTATGTGATTGTGCCGTTTCCAGATGAAAATAAATCAAACTGAACTTTGACGTAATCAGACGTCTCCCTGACGCAGCAGCAGCAGCAGCAGACCGACAGCAGCTTCACTGGTGGTTCTGCGATGAATGTTCAGAATCAGGATTCAGTTCACGGCGCATATTTTAAAAGTGTCTATTTATCTGTTATTTCTTGGCCTGTAACGTCCCACAGTTTGGCAATAAAACCCAATCTCTATCGTTGTAACAGCTGCTCAAAAATACCTTAAAAACACACATTCGTACAGGGAGCGGCCTCAGTTTTCCACAGATATAACCTGTAACTAAGCCTCATGGCGTCAACTTGAACATCCAGACTGCGGAAACTTCTACGCAGAACAATGACATCTCCATGGAGACGAGCACACGCACATGAGCCTCCGTCGCCTCTGAAACACGGAGTCATTCTGGAAACTATAAATAGTGTTTTATTGCACAACACAAACATGAGTCAGAGCTCCGTGTGTCGTTATCGCCTCGTGTCAAAATCTAAATCAGTTTCGTCTCATTAAAGTCGCCGTTTTCGTCGCCGGTTTCACGTCCAGACCCGACTGTGGTCCTCTTGTCCAGACTCGAATTTTGAAGTTTTTTTAGCAGAAACTGAATATTACAGGTTTTCCAAATGTCTGTGGAATAACAGGGTCAGAAGTATGAAAAAGCTTTAGATTAGTTTTGTTTATTTAAGATCAACTGTTTGGAGCTGCATTAAGTCTCGCTGCGTTTCGAGACTTTAGTGAGATTCTTTATTCAAACAAGAGTTAAGAACGTCACAAATATTTGACAACAGAACGTGATTTTCAGCATTAAATCACAGTATTTTCTTTTCTATTATGTGAAGGGGACTTTTTTAGTATTGATACCTGCTCCAGACTGTAGGGGTGGAACAATAACTGAAATCTGGTGATATCGTATCGTCAGAGGTCTCACAATAATATCGTGGAGCATCACAATATATCGAATCCCAAGTCTCTTTGCTTAAATGAACAGTTCTGATGCAGAAATAGCTAAAAAAACAGAGGGAACTACATAGACCATGATCCTTTGCTCCGTTTCAGTGCAGACGACATGAAGAAATAACTGTTCTAAGCACTTTTACATCTTCATTCTGTGGATTAAGTCTGTGAAGCATTTTTAGAGGAAAAAGGAGCAGATTCACAGTTTTCTCAGCCACAGGGTCTGAAAAATCTCAAAAGGTTTTAAATTTCACGTTCCTAAATTAAGGCCTTAAAAAGTCTTCAATTATGTTGTCCAAGTCTTATTTTTCTTTTAAATTTAGCCTATTTTTTTCTAAACTCAGCCGGGCTGCAGTGCACTGTGAGACAATGTGAAGTTTAGTTTGTCTTGTTCGAATGTTATAAATGATTTTACAGCAACACATACGACTGTAAATGAGTTCTGAATGAGATTTTATCATCAAAGATTCTGTTCTTTAAAGCAGTGAGTAGTGGTCATTATTAGAAGTGGACCTGGTGTTTTTCACCTGCAGAATGGGGGCGATGTTGGTCTTCATTTTCATTTAAGTCTCTTAAAAGGTCTTAAAAAAGTCTTAAATTTGGGGGAGTCAAACCTGGGAATTCCCCGACTTGGATTTTGTTCCATTCCTAATGACAATAAATGCACCAAATGACTCAAAGCATTTTAGAGTCACTCCTGTTATTCTGTAGAATATCGTAATATCATGAGCTTTTCCACCATATCATAATAAATATCGTACGGTGAGGTTGGCACTGTGACCATATCGTCTCATCGTTTAACATGTGGTCAGAATAAGATCTGAATGACCTGAAGCTGTGACTGAACTGTTCTAACTGACTCGTCCCATTCAGAAGTTCAGGTTCATTTTGTCATTGCTGATAAAAGCCCCGAGCTGCACGGCCACTGCACAGCACAAAGAAACACGAGCTTCTTCCTGGAGAAGGTGAACCCAGTGTTTATGGAGCTGAAGGAGCAAATCCAGGTCAAAACCAGCACCAAGAAAGAACCAGACCACAACTGGACCCGGATCAGATACGAATAAATGAGGATCCAACTGAAGAAAATCTGAAGAGTGTTTGGTAATATATAAATGCATTCAACGTATCTGTCTCCATGGGGACAAGACTCCAACAGGTCAGGACTGGTCAGGTCTGTGGAGAGGCGAACATCATCACAACAATGTTTTTCAATATGACATGAAAAACACCTGAATTAATAAATGCAACAAACACAACTGTAAAGCCACACAGCGCCTTGCAGACCCTGAGGGCCCTGACGGCCCTGAGGGCCCTGACGACCCTGACGACCCTGAGGGCCCACCACTGAGGTCTATGGAGTTCCCTCTGTTTCTTTTTTTTTTTTTTTAGCTACTTCTGCATCAGAACTATTCATTTAAGCAAAGAGACTTGGGATTCCAGATATTGTGATGGTCCAACGTATTATTCTGAGACCTTTGATGATACGATATCCATCCATCTTCTCCCGCTGAATCCAGCTGGGTCGTGGGGGCAGTTTGCTGCCCAATCCTCATAGCACCTGACCCCCTATGAACCCCTCTGCAGGTGGTGAGCAGGAGGAATGATACGACATCACCAGATTTAAATAATAAATTTACATTATTGTTACATCCCTACAAAGCAGTGACACTAGAAAAACTGCACAATGCTTCTTTAACAAGTAGTGACCTTGGACGAGCTCTAAAAAACACTAAACTAGGTCTAAACCAGGACTAAACCAGGTCTAAACCAGGTCTAAACCAGAACTAAACCAGGACTAAACCAGGTCTAAACCAGGACTAAACCAGGACTAAACTAGGTCTAAACCAGGACTAAACCAGGGCTAAACCTACTCCACTGAACATTTAAAAGTGAAATTAAAAATACTGCACAGACAAGTCACTAACTTACAGCGACACCTCCTCCTCCTCCTCCTCCTCCATCGCACTCCAGATCCAGCTCCAGATTGTCGTATCGCTCCTGCGTAAAGACGCATGACTTAAGCGAGTTTTACAGACTTTAACAGCAGCTAACATGCTCCAAACGTGCCCATTTTACACATCGAAACACATCTAAGTGAATATAAAATGTTCCTTGTATTGTTGGCCTACCATTATTTTGTGAAATCTGCTCAATCCAGTGGAAAGTTTGTTTTGGATTCAACTGCTCCGTGAAAGTGCGTGTTTCGCAGCGGTGAAGTCCAGAAAAGTGTCCGAGGATCGAGCTGAGACCCCGGGGACACGGTTCTCACAGACGGCCGGGTGGGGAGCGGGTTTCTCGGTGTAAAACCTGGACTGGCTCGTTTTTTTTCTGAGCGCTTCGGCCGCGTTACCTGCTCATGTTTTTGGAGAGGCGGGTTCAGCCGGAGCGCGTTCAAGGACCGCTCGGAAATACGCAACCACTGAAAAGCATCAAAAGTGATTAAAAACACACGGTTAAAGTGATAGTTAATGTCTTTATTGACACATGTTTGAGAAACACTTTATTATTATCACTCTGTCTACGTCTCCAGAGGTCAAAATGCTCTGTTCCACCTTGTGACGTCATGAAGAGACAAGATATCTACCTGTTGTTTAATAGAGATGAGCAACTCCAGGTCTGACATTATGCAAATGATTCCAGTGAGTGGTGCGTGTGGAGTTCAAAAACACAGTGGAGCACTTTCTGTAGTTATTACCACATGACGTCACAAGGTGGAACAGAGTGTTTTCATTTTGAGAGAAAAACTCAGCCTAAATCTGCAGCGTTTGTGTTAAAACATGTTTGGAATGAGGAAACTAGAACATGGATCAGAAAAGCGTAACATGAGCCCCGCGATACTCGATAACACAACAGTGGAATAACCGTGAACGGAAAAGTGTTTAATGTCCTCAGTCCATCTTCATCCAGTCTGAATGAACCGTCTGTGTCACTCGTGCAGAAGAGATCAGAGTCAGATCAAGAGCGAAGTCTCCTCAAACACGTGACTCACCTCTTTCTGCTGTTCGGCCGACGTTTCATCCAAACTGGACAAATATTAAAACTAAATTGCACTAAATTGTCTGTTGCTTCCTAAACGGAGCTCAGATGTGGGGATTTTCAGTTTGAGATCCTGATCAGAGCAGTTAGAATTATCTGTAACTTTATCCTCTTCACAGCAGCGTCAAAATGCACCGTCCAAACATATGCGCAAAAGACAAACCTTTATATGAGTTTACACTTTGTAATAAGCACTAAGCGCGTTCTTAATGACAGGGCGCCACCTGGTGGTGAAGCCGTTTTCCTATAGCCCAAAATCCCAGTGTCCCGCAGGTCCCGTCTGTTCTGTGGGTTTCAGTTTCACTTGAGAGTTTATAGTTATAATGTGCAGCATCTGAACAATCCGCTGTTCACAGAAACATTCAGACAGAAAAATCAGACGTCATTTCAGCAAACCTCATGAACACACGTGACCTTCCGCTTCTTCCCCACTGTAAATGTGGTGTTGGTATCAGCAGATTTATATCAGCATCAGATTATTCGGACTTTTGTTTTTGTTTGTTTCACAGGAAAATGTGTTTGGAAGAAGTTTGCAGAGTTGCACAACATCTTCAGAAGAAGAAGCAGAAGAATCATAACTTCTGTAAATGTGAAATATATAAGATTTAACATATAATTATTGTTTTACTCAGTGTAACTTAACACGACTCTTCTTAACTAGAGTTAAATCCTAAAGGTTTAATTAGGAATTAAAAACATGAGACAATCTGAACCAAAACCGTGTTCTAATATTTATATCCTCCATTTGATTCAGGGTTTGGTCAGAAGTGTCATCTGCAGACAAATAACACTGGATCACTGCACTTTGCTTCTTGTGATAAAGATCATGAATAATATCGAATATTGCGCAGCTCTGGAAGTTTGTTTATTTGGAAAAGAAATTAATAAGATTTTATTTCTGTGAGTAAATAAAGTGTCTTAAATTCTGGGTTTGGAAACAAGAGGAACTCTGCATTTCTGACACTTTCAGGTACAGAGTCTGTCCCATATTCAGGCTGTTTAAAGAGCACAGACCTCCTCCATGAGGGGGCGCTGTCAGACACACACATCTGCCCCTCCACACACCTTCACTGGAGTCATTTGGATGGTTTTAGTTCTGGAACTGCCAAACTCGACTGAACAAACAGTAAAAGGAGCTGCGAACGTGAAAATGGCCACTTCAGGAGCCGCAGACAGAGGAATGTTTCATTTCTGAACAGTTTCTCAGTGTATAAACAGTTCAGTGCAGATAAACAATGTGTGAGACCAGAAACAAAAGCTGCAGCCAATAAACCATATTTTTATTGGTCATTTTTTAATTGATACAACCAAACAAATGCTCTCAAATGAACAGCACAATAATTCTGTGAAATAAATGATGCAAATGCAGAAGCTACAACAAAGTGGAATAAATATAATAATTCCCCTTTTCATTTTCAAACACTCATTTTCCCATTTTTACATTTTTCAAAACCAATTACCACTAAGACGATATCTCAGCCGTTCTAAAGTCGCCGTCTCAGAGATTAAAGCGTTTGGATGAACCCATTTTTGCAAACAGGATTTAAACTTCACTGGGATTTCATTCAAATTCCCTTTTTCATGATTTGCCACAGGTGCAAAATTAACTAAAGGCACTTGGAATTTTCTAACGAGAACAACTTAAAAAAATAAACATATGTTACTTTATATGTAGTAACGTGTGTATGATTTAAAACTGTGATACTCAGGAATAGACTTGATACACAAATTCCACGACGATGATACAAAACTCTCTTTAGACAACAGGATTAAACCGTAGGCCTCTCTGTTCTGGGTCTGCACTGGTCCAGGAGCTCTTCTGATCCAGCTCCAGATCATTCGAAAAACATTCAGGAAAAGCTTCAGTTCTGTCCTGTCAATGGGACTTTTTTAGTGTCGATACTTTTGTATTTTGATTATCGATTAGAATCAGAGTTTCCACATTAAGCCAAACCCCAAATGAACCCACATTAGTGCAAATGATTTAAGGAAGTGCGACTGTTCCCTTTAAGAACAGTGTAAACAAAGCAGTGAACAGGACGTTCCTCATTCATTTTCCCCACAGACATTTGGTCAAAAAGTCCAATTATAAACCCCAGGATCATGCAGCGGGTTAAAGCGATTCCATTTTTCCATAGACAGTCTCGATAAGCACATGTCCACTTCCTGTTTGGAGCTTAGCCATGACCGTTATAAACCGTCTACACCAGGGGTCTCCGGCCTTTTTCCTCCGTTAAACTACGTTTACAAAATGAAAACACCAGAGAGCGGCTCATTTCAGCGGCCGCAAGAAACTGAGTAAATAAAAGAGCCGCTGCCTTAACAGTTTAGACGCTTCTACAACCTAAACCGCTCATGAGTGCACAAAGTCAGGAACCAAAATGAGACATGGACAAAGGTAATTTAATTAAGCAGAACTGTATTCAGCACACGGAATTCAGAAATCCTCTGTGGAGCTGCTTGGACGGGCGTGAAGAGCCACTGGAGCTCCTGAGGTACAGAGACCCCAGTTCTCTGTGCTCTGAATTGAAGCAGGTCGAACATGAGGAGCTGCTGTGGTGTTAGTGTCAGACGGACCTGCAGAGAGTCGAGACCTTCACCGGGTCCACGACAGGAAGTAGACGTTTCCCAGACGGTCGCCACACACAAGCTTAGTCTGGTCTTCAGGGTCAATCTCCAGACGCAGAACTGGAGCTCCACAAACAAACATCCCCACCTGAGAGAGGGAGGGGGGTGAGGAGAGAGGAGAGAGAGAAGAGAGAGAGGGAGGGGGTGAGGAGAGAGGAGAGAGAGAAAAGAGAGAGAGGGAGGGGGGGTGAGGAGAGAGGAGAGAGAGAAAAGAGAGAGGGAGAGGAAAGAGAGGGAGGGGGGTGAGGAGAGAGGAGAGAGAGAAGAGAGAGAGGGAGAGAGGAAAGAGAGGGAGACAGAGGGGGGAGAGAGCAAGGAGAGCGAGGAGAGAGAGAGGGGGAGAGGAAAGAGAGGGAGACAGAGGGGGGAGAGAGCGAGGAGAGAGAGAAGAGAGAGAGGGGGAGAGGAAAGAGAGGGAGACAGAGGGGGGAGAGAGCGAGGAGAGCGAGGAGAGAGAGAGGGGGAGAGAGGAGAGTGACAAAGAGAGGGAGACAGAGGGGGGTGAGGAAAGAGGAGAGAGAGAAAAGAGAGAGGGAGAGAGGAAAGAGAGAAGGAGAGAGGAAAGAGAGGGAGGCAGAGGGGGGAGAGAGCGAGGAGAGAGAGAAGAGAGAGAGGGGGAGAGAGGAGTGACAAAGAGAGGGAGACAGATGGGGGTGAGGAGAGAGGAGAGAGAGAAGAGAGAGGGAGAGAGGAAAGAGAGGGAGACAGAGGGGGGAGAGAGCGAGGAGAGAGAGAAGAGAGAGAGGGGGAGAGAGGAGAGTGACAAAGAGAGGGAGAGAAAGAGAGACAAGCAGGAGTGAGAGAAGGAGGGAGCAAGAGTGACAGAGAGAGGGAGAGAAAGAGCGAGCAGAGGGAGGGAGAGAAAGGGAGAGAGGGAGAGAAGAAGAGAGAGAGAAAGAGAGGAGAGAGAAGAGAGAGGGAGAGAGACCAAGAATGACAAAGAGAGGGAGAGAAGGAGAGAGAAGAGGGAGAGAGAGGAGAGAAAGAGAAGGATGGAGGGAGAGAGAGACAGAGAGTGGGAGAAAAAGCGAGAGAGAAAGAGAGAGAGAGAGAAAGAGGGGGGCAGGATACAAGTTTAGAATTTCACTCCAGTAAAGGGAGGAGGGAGTTCTCCAAACACCCCTTTCAAACTTAAAGATTCACTGTGTAACTAATCTGCTCACGGCTTTCACACAGAACGTTACAGGAGTCTGACCTGTTTCTTGGTTCGTCTGTCCCAGATTTTCACCGTTTTGTCGAGAGAAGCTGAGATGATGTTGTCTTCAGTGAGCCTCAGCACAGTGATCCTGTCCGTGTGAGCCTGAAATACAGAAACAGACGCGTCATCGAAGGGAAATACGACGTCAAATCGACTTGAATGAGTTTTTAACAACGTTACACAGTCGCATTCGGAAAATTCTTGATTTCACCTCCCCCCTATCCCCACCCACGACTCTGCAGACTCTCAATTTACAACCGTCACGTAGTAAGTGTCATTTTTAATAAATACAAATACATTCACATGTGCTGTAGCTTTATGAAATGAACAGGAACTCTATTATTTAAAGTGATAATGTGTAACTTTCCGTCATCTGTGTGATTCCACGGCAACAGAAAATTAAAATCATACTTGGGAAACATTCTTAAAGGGGATTTTTTTTGTCATTTGATTAAATTTAGACAAACTTTATTGATTCACAGTGAAAATGCCACAATACATCACAATATAATGTAACAATAAAGAGAAAAAATATAAAAATGGTCATAATAAATTCTAAATAAGCAGCAATAAAAATAGCTATTATGGTCAGGTGGTTGCAGAGTAAGAACGCACGAAAAAACCTGACCCTTTACCTGCACTCAAGTGTCCTGGTGGTGATGGTTTTTTTATTATCCTGGTTTTCTTAGTGTCCATGTACAGACAGACTGCCTTAACACTGAAACGAATCACGGTATCACCACATTGGAAACAATTTGCGTCCACACACGTTGTGTCTGGATCGCCAGAAACGCTGGTCACATGACTAGGCGAGCGTCACGTCGTCACGACACCGCGTGGGCGGTAAAAACAAGGAACAGAGCAGCGTATCTGAAGTTGCCATAGTTCTGTGGAAGTTTCAGCAGCCGATTTCACGCTAAGGCTGCAAGCGTGAGAACAGTGTTTTCGTGGACCGACGCTGTGTCGCGTTTGTCTCAGGTTTGTTTAAATTGTTTTCCAAATAATGTCACATGCCCAATGCCACGAACCCAGCAAATCAGGAAGGTGCAAGTCACAGTGACGCGGTCCAATAAGGACAGAACTAGAGCTCCTACATCAGCGTATCACACAGTGCCGGGTCAGATATGGGCCCAGGTGAATACATGGGAGCTGCATATCCAGGTCGTTCCGTCTCTGGAGCAGTTTTCCATCGGATTAGTGTGGAACACTGCATCCACAACGAAAACGACTCGAATACGTACTAGTGTGGACGGGGCCACAGTTTCCTGATTTCAGTATCCCGGATGAAGCCGTATCTGGATAAGAGAAACCAGGAGACCCTCAGTGGGTTTTTCAGAGAGTATCAGGACACTGTGGCCTGTACCTGAGCACAAGCGAACTGGAGTAACAGATACAGGAGGAGCAGCAACTTCCCCAAAACTTCTCCCAGGGCTGTTGAAGTGTAAAATAGACTGTTTACAGCAGTCTACTGTTTGAATACAGCCACCTTTAAACACCAGACTCACCTCTGTGGCTGCTCCTGTTGCTCTTGGACTAAACTGACGCTGTGAGACTCAATTGTATTTTTCAACAGTTTAAAACGCCTTTTACTGAACCCATGAGTGTGTTCTGCAGTCTAATGTTCGTACTTGAATGTTCGAACGATACCGATACTCTAAGATGCTCTGGTTGAACTCACTGGTTTTCGGTCGCTCCAGGACGAAGTGTCTGGGGGAAGATTGAACCACATGTTTCCTTTAACATCTCCACAAACGAGGAAATCTGAAAGACACAGCACAAAAACTAAAATGACATCCATCCTCTAAAAGTAAAGCACTGTGACGTCAGGAGTACAGATACACGTAAACCACTGTGACGTCAGGAGTACAGATACACGTAAACCACTGTGACGTCAGGAGTACAGATACACGTAAACTACTGTGACGTCAGGAGTACAGATACACGTAAACTACTGTGACGTCAGGAGTACAGATACACGTAAACTACTGTGACGTCAGGAGTACAGATACACGTAAACCACTGTGACGTCAGGAGTACAGATACACGTAAACTACTGTGACGTCAGGAGTACAGATACACGTAAACCACTGTGACGTCAGGAGTACAGATACACGTAAACCACTGTGACGTCAGGAGTACAGATACACGTAAACTACTGTGACGTCAGGAGTACAGATACACGTAAACCACTGTGACGTCAGGAGTACAGATACACGTAAACCACTGTGACGTCAGGAGTACAGATACACGTAAACCACTGTGACGTCAGGAGTACAGATACACGTAAACCACTGTGACGTCAGGAGTACAGATGCACATGTACCGTTGTGGACCGTGGCTGCAGTGACGAGAGCTCCTTCATCTGAATGGAGTTTGAGGTGTGCAAAAGTCTGCTTGGATTCACAGTTTGGGCCCAGAGAGAACTGTGAGAGAGCAGAGAGGGAGAGGGTTAGAGCTTCACTTCTGAGAGAGAAAGAGAGAGCAGAGAGAGAGCAGAGAGGGAGAGGGTTAGAGCTTCACTTCTGAGAGAGAAAGAGAGAGCAGAGAGAGAGCAGAGAGGGAGAGGGTTAGAGCTTCACTTCTGAGAGAGAAAGAGAGAACAGAGAGAACTGTGAGAGAGCAGAGAGGGAGAGGGTTAGAGCTTCACTTCTGAGAGAGAAAGAGAGAGCAGAGAGAACTGTGAGAGAGCAGAGAGGGAGAGGGTTAGAGCTTCACTTCTGAGAGAGAGAGAAAGAGAGAGAGAGGAGAGAGAACTGTGAGAAAGCAGAGAGGGAGGGGGTTAGAGCTTCACTTCTGAGAGAAAAAGAGAGAGCAGAGAGAGAGAGAAAGACAGAGAGAGAGCAGAGTGTGTAGAGAGAGAGAGAGAGCAGAGAGAGAGAGAGAGAGAGCAGAGAGAAAGAGAGAGAGAGCAGAGAGAGAGAGAGAGAGAGCAGCTTCATTCTTTATCAAAATCACTACATTTCGTCCTCCAAAAATCTCTGCAAAATACTTTTACTTTTTACTCATTTAAATACATTTTTAAGCAGGAACTTTAATACTTCTAATTAAGTGCATTTTTTCCATGTGATACTTTTACTTGAGTAACTTTTTACCTTTGTACCTGTACTTTTACTTAAGTTACATAAACTCTTCGTTCTTCGTCCACCGCTGGAGACATGTGTCGGTTAAATACTTGTAAGAGCCGCTGCCCTGGGACACAAATCTGAAACCCTCCGACCCTAAAACTCACCACAAGCCCCAGTTTCAGAGCTCCCGTCTCTTCTCCGATCAACCAGGCGCTTTTCCCATCGTTCGGAATCAAACTCAAGAAACGTGTGTTCTGCCAACTGCAAAAACGTAAAAACAGTCACAACAAAATACTTTAAAGGTCCTGGACGACACTAAAGTGACTCTTGTGAGCTTCAAGCCTCCTCAAAAACACACCTGGAGTTGTGTTTGTTTCATTCACACGTGTTTGGAGATGAAGAGAGACTAAAAATAAAGGATCACTCAAAGCTCAAAATGCTCCGTCCCTCCTCGTGATGTCAGCGAGTGATGGTAAAAGGCGGCTGTTAACATGAACTACCACTGCTTCTCTTAGTTCAGCAGAGACGGTCATTTCCAGGGCTGAAATGATCCAAATGATTCTAATGAAGGTGTGCGGAGTTAAAAAACACAGTGGAGCACTTCCTGTATCACCACATGACATCACGAGGTGGAACAGAGTGTTTTCAGTTTGAGAGAAGAACTCCCAAGAAGCGAAAATTAAACAAAACACAACTCGAGGTGCGTTTGTGCTGAGGAAACATCAGATCAGACGATAACAGGTCAGGAAATAGCCTCAAACGGGAACTTTAATTCAACAGAATGAGACTTTATGCAAACTGGTACAAATACACGTGGCTGTAGTGTTTGGTTTGGTACTGACTCCATGATCTGGGACATCCAGGGGCTCTTCTCATCCTGACAGGACACGTTCTGGATACATCCGTTCGGACAGACACCCAGAAGTGAAGAGCAGAAGGTCAGGCAGATCACACCGTCTTCTACCACGTGAGACTTCACCTTCACCAGGCTGAGAACAGAAACACACACGTCCTCCACAAGGCCTCAGGAAATACTGGCACTTTGCAGCTGACGTCATCAACATTCACTGGGGGGTGTGATGCTAACCGGAGGCACTGCTCTGTCTGAGGTTTTGTTAAGACTTTAATCTGAGCTTTATTTCAACACAACCATGAAGCTGGTTTAGCTGGAACTACAACAGATGAGCTGATTTGGGCTTTTTAAACAAGTCTAGGGTCACCGGAGTTTCACAAGCACAAACTGAGACTCCCCTGGTTTGGGGCGGGTCGACTGGTAAGAAAAATGTGAAAGTTCATAATTAAGGAAAACCGTTTTGCATTCGGCTCATTCACGACTAACATGAGTCAGGATAGTCGCATTTTCTTTGTGTTTTGGTCATTTTTAAGCAGCTTTTCTGTATTTTACCTAAACAAATGACAGTTTATGCCTCTTTTTACCACGGTAGGGATCAAACTGGTCAAAAATAGGGACACTGGGACAATTCTTGTATAAAACTGGGACAAATCACTGGTTTTGGATAAATCTCCGGCGAGCGGGCGGGTGGGACGATAAACTGCAGTCCCACAAATTAAATATGAGCGTACAGTAAAATACACACATGATTAACATATGCCTATCATACATCATCTGTGCTGGATATTTTATTTGGCATTAATAAAAGCATATTAAGAAGCTTAAACACACATTTTAGACCATTTCTTTCCGCTTCTCTGTGTTTGCCGGAGCTTCAAAGTGAACGTTCCCATCTTGCGGGAAATGCTCTGTTTAAAATATACATCAATGACATGGTTCATGCTGCTGGCACCTCTCACATCCACCTATATGCTGAGGACACCATCCTGTACACATCCAACCAGTCCCTGAACACAGCCTTATCCTCCTCGCAGTGCAGTTTCAACAGCCTCCAACACGCCCTGTCCAACCTTCACCTTCACTCAAACACTACCAAAACCACACACATGATCTTTAGCCGTAATCTACCTCAGACTCTGTCACCCAAACATCTCCTCCTGGATGCTGCACCACTGCAACTTGTCAGTTCATATACATATCTTGGCATGTGGCTGGACAGATACACTCTCCATCAATATTCACATCAATTCACTACTCACCAAAGTTAAATCAAGAATCAGTTTTTTTTTTATTGCAATAAAACATCTTTCACACACACTGCAAAATACAACCTGGGTATAATGACCCATGTTTGATTACGGCGATAAAATTTACAGATCTTCATCCAAAACTCTACTGCACATGTGTCAAACATGCGGCCTGGGGGCCAGATCCGGCCCTCCAAGACCTTTAATCTGGCCCTCGGCTGATTTTTCTATTAAAATACTTAAAATTTTCAGATTTTTCTGTTAATTTTCTGCACCGTTTAGCATAGCAGCGTCTCCGGCGTTTCTGTACGTTGCGACTCCCACCAGAGCAGCACAAATGAAGACTTTCCTCTTTCCAAACGCTCTTAAAGGACGATCGTTTTGACTGTCGACCGTGACCCTCATCAGCAAAATGTCAAAAAATGAGAAAAGCAGATGCTGAGTTCAGGATTTCCCAAGAAAAATAGTCTAATTCTTATTTGTTGACAGAGGTGAATGGGAAATCTGTGCTCAGTGTGTTTGGAACAAGTGGCGTTGCTCGAGGAAAATAATCTTAAACACCACTACGAGACACGGAGAAAAATACAATAACTTGAAGAGAGAACTGAGTTTTCTGATCCGGCCCTTTTGGGATCAAAGTAGGCTGCATACGGCCCCCGGACCAAAATGAGTTTGACACCCCTGCTCTACTCCATAAACTCGATGTCATTTATCATTCAGCAGTCCGTTTTGTCACTGCCCCTTTTGACACCCATCACTGTCCTCTGTATTCACTTGTTCCCTGGCCCTCACTCCATTCTCGCAGACTAATAAACTGGTACAAATTAATCTACGTCGGTGTGGGCCCGAAAACTCTGTCCCGCGCAGACCTGTAGCTGGGCCTGTCCCGGGTAAATAAGGATCTATTAGTATTTTTTTATCTTGAGTTTTCAGACTTTTTTTTGCCTGCGTTTGCTAATGTGTCTCTGCTGAATATTATGCCATAGATATAAATGCAGAACAGCTCCAGCATGATGTCGCGGCAAAGCATCGATAAGTAAAATGCACGGACAAGAAGAAGTCACAACGTTTAAGGCAAAACTACCACAGAGAAAACATTGGACTAATAATAATCAAGTAAATAATGCACACATCTTTTTATAATTTTACCTGAAGGTACAAAAAACACAGATTTTAATTGTCAAATCCTAATTATTGTGAGCTTTGGCCCTTGTTATCATTATGGTTGCCAGGTAACGGTTACAGAATGACCTCTAGTTATGTCCCTTGTGTTGCAAAGCCGTTCATATGCACGAAAATAAAGTAAAGAACATTGCTAATCGTATTTTCTAACATATTTTCCGTTTACCTCACAGAGCTGCTTTGGGTCCACACCAGTTTGAACACATCCACACGAGGCTCTCTGTATCCCACGGCAATCAGTCCATCCGGCATCGAGCACAGAGCCGTCACTGGCCCTTTGGAAACCTGGAGCCAAATCGAAATACGACTTCAAAAAGCTCTAAAGTCTTTCAGAAACATCACGAAACATTTCACAGTATTTCAAAATGCTAACGTAGTGCTAAAATCCTAAAGCCAATGCTCAGATTTCGTTTCCCGGCCTCTCCTCACCTGCTTGTGTCCGACCATGTGACCGCCGATCCAAAACTCCAGTAAACCGCTCTCGAAGGCAGAGATGAGCAGCGCGTTTCTCTGACAGAAGCACAGAGCTGTGACGGAGGCTTTTCGGAACGGAGGAAATTCTGAAAAGAGGAAAATATATCGACTTAATATTGAATTTCAGCACACTGCATCTTGATTATGTTGTATTCAACTTTAGCACTGGTCTCTTACATTTCTGTTTTAAAGAGCTGATGTGTTTGTGTCTGCCATATAGTGGATCAGTTTAAATCACAATATCCATTGAAAAAGACTTAAGAAAAGACACAAATGTGCTGACTTATGCATTAGAAAGGCATCTGGATCTCTCGACACGACATTTTCATCATATGCCTCTCACAGTACTATATTATATATTATTGCCATATTTTGTTGAAACAAAACTTGAAACAATATTCTTTTCTCTTGTCACCATCCAAATAATTAAGACTTAAAGGGACATTCCAGAATTCTGGACATAGGGCCTCATTTCCTGGTGATCCAGAGCGTTGGAGACGTGTGGAGACACTTTTTGAAATCTTCCATCCAGTCCTTGTATTTGCAGAGGTGCTGGTGCTGGGCTAGTGCAGGTCAATAGTCGTTCTGCCACTAAGAACAGTCTGACCCACTCCACAGACCCGAGGAAAACTATCAGAACTCCAGACTGTCCCTGTGAACGTCTGTGTTGATAGAATAAACTAATGTTGCGGGTGCTCTGTGGAGTGGGTCAGACTGTGTTTAGTGGCAGGACGACTGTGGCCATTGACCTGCAGTAGCCCAGCACCAGCACCTCTGCAAATACAAGGACTGGATGAAATATTTAAACAAGTGTCTCCACACGTCTCCAACACTCTGACTCAGGAGGAAATGAGGAACTATGACCAAAATAATGAACTGTCCCTTTAAAAGTGCTTAATAACAGTTATTTCAACGTGTCGATTGGACTGAAACAAAGCAAATGATCATGATCTAGGTAGTTCTCCGTGTTTTTGTATTGCTGCGCCATAACAATGAATTTAAGCAAAGAAACATGTAATCTGATATTAGTGTGAGACTTCTGATGATACGATATCACAATATTTTGGTTATTGTTACATCCATAGGTCATAATGCTTTAGGATTGTCATGCCAATAATTTTAAATGGTCTTCAGTTTAATTTTTCATTAAATGTGTCTTACCCATGTTCCAGTCCCAGCAGCGCACAGAGCCGTCCTCAGACACAGTGAGCAGCTCCGCAGACGCCTTCTTTGGGACCACTCCTCGAATCGTTCCAGTGTGACCCATGAACGAGCTGCAGTGCTCCACCTGAAGTGTAAAAGGTTAAAGAATGAAAATAAAATGACACAGTACGGCTTTTAAACGTTAAACAGTAGATACGATATTAGTGTTTTAACGTAAAGTTAAGTAGGAATGTTCAAAATGGAGTTCAATTTGAGTGCAGATGTTCTCACAAACATCACTGTTGTAAACGTTTCCAGCTTGTCCAAAAAAAGGGTGGAAGCAAAAGGCTGGAGACCAACTGGACGTCTTAAGCAGGAGCAGGGTTTATTTAGCATCAATAATACAGGCCCGGGGGGACTTGAAAATTCAACATACCAGTAGTCTGATTCCAAAAGAGAACATAGTCTGAACTTTGAGTGTTCAAGCCCCTTGACTCTGCTTCCAAAGGAGGAGATTTACAAAGCAATTGTGCGGAGACGATGAAGGCCAGTAGACTCCAGTTAGACACATTTAGAGACTATGAAGCCCCCTAGATTCCAGTTAGACACATTTAGAGACTATGAAGGCCAGAAGACTCCAGTTAGACACATTTAGAGACTATGAAGGCCCCTAGACTCCAGTTAGACACATTTAGAGACTATGAAGGCCCCTAGACTCCACTTAGACACATTTAGAGACTATGAAGGCCAGAAGACTCCAGTTAGACACATTTAGAGACTATGAAGGCCCCTAGACTCCACTTAGACACATTTAGAGACTATGAAGGCCCCTAGACTCCAGTTAGACACATTTAGAGACTATGAAGGCCAGTAGACTCCAGTTAGACACATTTAGAGACTATGAAGGCCAGTAGACTCCAGTTAGACACATTTAGAGACTATGAAGGCCAGTAGACTCCAGTTAGACACATTTAGAGACTATGAAGGCCAGTAGACTCCACTTAGACACATTTAGAGACTATGAAGGCCACTAGACTCCAGTTAGACACATTTAGAGACTATGAAGGCCACTAGACTCCAGTTAGACACATTTAGAGACTATGAAGGCCAGTAGACTCCACTTAGACACATTTAGAGACTATGAAGGCCAGTAGACTCCAGTTAGACACATTTAGAGACTATGAAGGCCAGTAGACTCCACTTAGACACATTTAGAGACTATGAAGGCCAGTAGACTCCAGTTAGACACATTTAGAGACTATGAAGGCCTCTAGACCTCGAGTTAGACACACAATTAGAGACTATGAAGGCCAGTAGACACCACATAGACACATTTAGAGACTATGAAGGCCAGTAGACTCCAGTTAGACACATTTAGAGACTATGAAGGCCAGTAGACTCCAGTTAGACACATTTAGAGACTATGAAGGCCAGTAGACTCCAGTTAGACACATTTAGAGACTATGAAGGCCAGTAGACTCCCAGTTAGACACATTTAGAGACTATGAAGGCCAGTAGACTCCCATAGACACATTTAGAGACTATGAAGGCCAGTAGACTCCACTTAGACACATTTAGAGACTATGAAGGCCAGTAGACTCCACTTAGACACATTTAGAGACTATGAAGGCCAGTAGACTCCACTTAGACACATTTAGAGACTATGAAGGCCAGTAGACTCCAGTAAGACACATTTAGAGACTATGAAGGCCAGTAGACTCCAGTTAGACACATTTAGAGACTATGAAGGCCAGTAGACTCCAGTTAGACACATTTAGAGACTATGAAGGCCAGAAGACTCCAGTTAGACACATTTAGAGACTATGAAGGCCAGTAGACTCCACTTAGACACATTTAGAGACTATGAAGGCCAGTAGATTCCAGTTAGACACATTTAGAGACTATGAAGGCCAGTAGACTCCACTTAGACACATTTAGAGACTATGAAGGCCAGTAGACTCCACTTAGACACATTTAGAGACTATGAAGGCCAGTAGACTCCAGTTAGACACATTTAGAGACTATGAAGGCCAGTAGACTCCACTTAGACACATTTAGAGACTATGAAGGCCAGTAGACTCCAGTTAGACACATTTAGAGACTATGAAGGCCACTAGACTCCACTTAGACACATTTAGAGACTATGAAGGCCACTAGACTCCAGTTAGACACATTTAGAGACTATGAAGGCCACTAGACTCCAGTTAGACACATTTAGAGACTATGAAGGCCACTAGACTCCAGTTAGACACATTTAGAGACTATGAAGGCCAGTAGACTCCAGTTAGACACATTTAGAGACTATGAAGGCCAGTAGACTCCAGTTAGACACATTTAGAGACTATGAAGGCCAGTAGACTCCACTTAGACACATTTAGAGACTATGAAGGCCAGAAGACTCCACTTAGACACATTTAGAGACTATGAAGGCCAGTAGACTCCAGTTAGACAGAAATATGCCACAGTTTAGATCGTGGTGCCAGTGGTGCTAAGAGAAGATCCTGGTGTAAATCTCGCTTTTATGAGTCAATGTTAAACTGAGAGATGTACGTGGAGGATAAATTACTTGTCTTACACTCACCTGCCATGAGGTAATACAATAATGCTTTTAAATCATTTTGAACTTTTTGTGTGTCAGGTTTTCCTCTCAGTATGTGACACTCAAGAGCTCCAAAAGGACTTCACACCCAAGCAGCACTCCTGCCTTCTAAACTTCTGCTAAACCACAAACCTGCAGTGGTTTCCAGACTTTAGCTGTTCCATCTTCTGAAGCTGTCACCACAGTCAGATCCTCTGGGTTTGACTCTTTGGCATCTGTGAAAATATTTAAAGAAAACATTGTGCTTGTGGGTCATTATGTTAAAATGTGCACATTTTAAATCACAATATCGATTTAAAACAACTTCCTAAAAGAACAGTGGAAAGTGTCATTTTTTGCTGAACCCTGACACATTTTAGCTTTTAAAAGGTTGATGTCAATTTGTGCATTGTCCCTGATCAAATAAAAAACAAGACGTCTGGCTTCTGTGGTAAAAAAACTGGAGAACCCAGTGCCATAAACGTCACCTCAACACCACCGCGTGTTTGCAGTGTTGATATTCACCAGTGAAGAGAGCGCAGTGGTGGATGGACTGGTTATGAGCTGAGATGTGGCAGATTTCTACAGCAGAGTCCCACTTCCACACATGGAGTCCTCCCTCTGAGCAGCCCGCCACCACATACGGCCCCTGGAGAGAACACAAGAACAATCATGAAGATTAAGCTTTATGATTCAATTAGATATTATATTGTACCCAGAGCTATTATAATGCATGGAAGGTAACCACAGGAGAAGTAATGCAAGTGCTGCATTTATCATAGCACTACACACATGTGAGGAAACTTACAGGGCTAAAAGGTCTAATTCTTTACTTTAAATTAAAACAGGTTGTTGAATGTAATTACACAAGACAGAGTCCTTGCTTTAACATGCAAACTCCACACATAATAACCATGTCTAGTCTGGGAGTTCAACCAGTTTAGAGCCAAGAGCCTGTGGCCTTATTTCACCTGCACTCACCTGGCAGCAGACAGAGGTCAAAGGATTCTTCCAGGAGATTTCTTTGATACTTTTTCCCATTATTAAATCCCAAAAACAAAGTCGCCCATCGTTTGAGGAGCTCACCTGAAAATGAAGAGTTCCTGTTTTAATCTGCAGGACGTAAGAATCATTCTACCATCAGAACACAGGGTAAATGTGTCCTACCACACAGTCTGTGGTCCAGGCACAGCCAGTGATCCAGTCTCTGTGACAGTGAAGGAGAGACTTCGACAAAACAGGAGTCGAACTCACATCCCATAATATCAAAGCCTGAAGAAATCACAGGGTTATGTTCAGTTCAACATTAAATGAAATGTAGAGCATTGTTCCATAAGTGAGTTGAGAAAATAATACAGCGAAGCAACGCTGGGCCAGCGGCCTCTCATCACTGCGAAAACCCGGGGCCACAGTGGGGCACCTGTGTTATACTAGTGTATATTACTGTTGTGCCTTTAGGCAAGACACATCATCCACATTGTCTCATAGGCAATGACCTCCAGCTCTTCCAGGGGGATCCTGAGGCATTCCCAGGCCAGCCCAGAGTCCCTCCAGTGTGCCCTGGGTTTTCACCAGGACATTCCCCCACAACGGTCTGATCAAATGAATCAGAGAATACTGTGATGTGACTGACCTGGTCCTTCCCTCCAGACAGCAGCTGGTCTCCCTCTGGACTGAAGGAGAGGCAGGTGACCCCTCTGCTGTGAGCTCTGAGGATGGAGTGAGGAGGGACAGAGGAGAGGAGGGAGGAGAGCAGCCACAGAGCCACTGAGCAGTCGTCTGATGAGCACAAAGAGACATTTAGGGAAGTGGCTATTAAGAACATTCACATTTTAGACCACTACTTTTTGTATTTAGTGTAAAACTGGAACATATATAGACCATTGTTTTATATTTTATTCATTGTAAATAGGAATATTGATCTAAATAATTAGTAACAAAAACAGGTTCATTGACTTGACCTGTTGAAAACTGCAGAGAGGAAAGACCGGACCTCTCACAGGACACAGGATTTCCAAACCCACGTCAACATCAGGACTAAATTGTGCTCAAACCAGGACCAAAAGAATAAGTATGACTCTTTTCAATTTCACTTTAAAATAGGTTTATGAGATGTGAATTGCCAAGAAGTCCCTCACAATATTTTGTAATATAGATATTTTGAGCACACCTGGTAAATCACACGTGACAAAACCTTTTCCACACGTCATTTTCCTTTGTTTTGTTACTCCATCCAAAAAAAACTGTCCTTATACGGTCAAAACTCTATATAAATGTGATTGTTTTCATACCTGAGGCAGTTGCCAGGTAAGTGTCATTTTTAGCCAGAGCCAGCACTGGACCCTGGTGAGAATCCAAAACAGCCGCCATCTCCAGACCTCCCATCTGCCCCTCTTCTTCATCACACTCTCTCCAGACCCGCACCAGCCGGTCCTGTCCTCCTGAGACCAGCAGCTCGGACTTAGACCTGGACTGGTTCTGATCCTGGTTCTGATCCTGGTTCTGCTCCTGGTTCTGATCCTGGTTCTGCTCCTGGCTCTGCTCCTGGCTCTGCTCCTGGCTCTGCTCCTGGCTCTGATCCTGGCTCTGATCCTGGCTCTGATCCTGGCTCTGATCCTGGCTCTGATCCTGGCTCTGATCCTGGCTCTGATCCTGGTCCACAAAGACCCAGAGTAAACAGTGGACAGAGGAGGGGAGGTCATCAGACGTCCAGATCTTTTCTCCTACAATGAAAATAACATACTTCATTATTTTTTCACCAAAGAACCAATGAAGGGCCTTGACCACACTAAACCTGCTGCTCGGACATGTATATTTACCTGAAACATGTGACCACACAGATTCACTATGAATTATATAACAGGGTTTTATTTAGTCTTCTTATATATTTAAGAAAATGAGCAAAAATGCTTCAAACTAGAACAAGTGTGATTAATCTGGTTATTTTTTATTGATCGATAGCACTAAATACAGTGTGGTTTTTTTTATTTATTTTGTGTTTAATACTTATATTTAGTTGCCTGGGACCTGGAATTATAAAATAAACTAGTGACTGAAAAACATCACAGATTCCTACAAAATCAATGAGCAAAGCACTAAATGTTGTTAATCTGAGGTAAGCAACATGTCATTTTGTTCGTAAATGACGGCCGACCAGTGAGCTCCTTTTATCATTGTCATTGAAAAAACCCTGTGCTGAAGTGTCTTGCCCAAGGGCATCACGACAGTATGGACACAGACCTGAGTCCACAGTGAAGAGTTTGATGCTCTCTTTGGTTCCCACAGCTGCAGTGTCTCCGCTGACACACACACACAGAGCAGAGTCTGTAGGGGGCGCTCTCCTCCTCTTCTGAGGCGGCTCACAGACAAACTGAGGAGAGAATCTCACATATTATATACAATATATTATGATATATACTTGAACAATATGTGTACACATTTGTGAAAGACAAACTTTACCTTGTCTGTTTTCAGAGTAGTGACTGATCGTCCAAGTCCCCCAGACCAGAGCTGGAGCTGAGGAGAGATTTAAAGTGAAGCCACTGAATTTTACATGAGCATATTAGATTTGATTTGCTTTTAAATGGGAAATATTTTTATTTGTTATTTCACAGGACGAAAATGTTGCCTATCGTTCATGTTTTAAGAGCCATGTTTGAAAAACAGAATGATCTATTTCTCATTACATAGAGAATTTAACTGCATTTTTTATGACACACTGCACATGAGTTATTTAGTGGAGCAATAACTGGAATCAAGATTAAAATCAGATTAATTACAGATCCTTACTGGAGCTCAACAGTCCTGCTGCAGTTTCAGAAGTACATTTCCTATTCATTTTCCCATAGACTAGAACAAAACAGAGGCTAACCGCTATGAGGAAGCTAATGTCCATGACATAATTATTTCCAGTAAAAAAACATCAAATTTGGGATGATATAGTTTTACAAATAGATTGTAAATTAAAAACATTTATACATATGATTTCCTAGTCTCCATGGAGCCCAAAAGGTGACCAAGGCCAAGTTACAGGTCAAATCTATTTAGAGATGACCTCCCTCACAATCAGAAAAAAATAATTTTAATAGTATTTTTAAGCCAAAACCACCTGTAATGAAATGAGGAGATACATGTTTAATGTTATTCATGGGTTTCATTTAGCTTCCTGTTCTATGCAACAGTTCGAAGACCGTTTCCCATTCAAAAGATATAATATTGTAAATATTCATGGCCACGGCAGCAGTGCTCATTTTTCATCATTCTGAATCCAGACAAAACGATAACAGTTCCACAGAGACGAGCAGGTGGTGGACGGTTCATTATAAAGTTCCACAGTTCCTTTAAAAGTGTCCTCTCTCACCATGTGGTCAGCCCCGGCGGTCAGCAGCTTCCTCCCGTCATCGATGAAGGTCAGAGCCTCGGTGGAGCCGGCGTGAGCCTGAAAACATCCCACACACGAAGCACCGAACACGGACCAGACCCGGACCTCCCCAGAGACTGAGCCCGAGCAGAGCAGGGAGGACGAGGAGAAGGCCACACTGTGCACCGAGCGCCCGTGACCGACCAGGGACTGAGGGGAGATTCACGACACATTCACCATAATGACAGTGTTGTGTTATCAAGCGTTACAGGGCTCAGGTTACACTTTTCTGATCTGTATTCTAATGTAGTTTCCTCATCACAAACACCCCTGGACTTGTGTGTTGTTTCACTCACACATGTTGAACACACAAACCTGCTGATTTGGATGTTTTTTCTGAGTGGAGCATAAGAAGTTCAACCGTAGCTAAAAATTGGGCTCTTTCCCCCCATCTGGGAGCGTGAAGTCTGCATATTCAAGTCTGAAAACCATCTTATGTTTTTTTTTTTTTTTGCTTTTTGAACACCACCATAAGCATTAAAGAGGGGTATTATGCAACATCAACTTTTTGGAGCTTTCTACCATGTTGTAATGTTGTTCCCTTATCAAAAACACAAAAACATGCCTAAAGAGGTTTTACATGTCATCCATGCATGTTTGGCTTTTTGTTGGGATTTCTGCCCAGGACATTCAAAAACTATATAATACATCCAAAATAGCACCGCCAGAATCCTAATGAAAGTCAGAAAAATTTAACACATCACTCCCATTCTCAAATCACTGCACTGGCTCCCTGTCCCATCCCGGAGTGAATACAAAATCCCCCTGCTGACCCATAAATGCATCACTGGTCAGGCACCACTGTCTCTGCAAAAGCTGATCACTTTACAACCTTGCCAACTGCACCCTCAGATCTTCAGGCAGCGTGCCCCTTCAGGTCCTCAGATCTTCCAGGCAGCGTGTTCCTTCAGGTCCTCAGATCTTCAGGCAGTGTGCCCCTTCAGGTCCTCAGATCTTCAGGCAGCGTGCCCCTTCAGGTCCTCAGATCTTCAGGCAGCGTGCCCCTTCAGGTCCTCAGATCTTCAGGCAGTGTGCTCCTTCAGGTCCTCAGATCTTCAGGCAGCGTGCCCCTTCAGGTCCTCAGATCTCCCCAGGCAGCGTGCCCCTTCAGGTCCTCAGATCTTCCCAGGCAGCGTGCTCCTTCAGGTCCTCAGATCTTCAGGCAGTGTGCCCTTCAGGTCCTCAGATCTTCAGGCAGCGTGCCCCTTCAGGTCCTCAGATCTTCAGGCAGCGTGCTCCTTCAGGTCCTCAGATCTTCAGGCAGCGTGCCCCTTCAGGTCCTCAGATCTTCAGGCCTGGTGCTCCTTCAGGTCCTCAGATCTTCAGGCAGTGTGCCCCTTCAGGTCCTCAGATCTTCAGGCAGCATGCTCCTTCAGGTCCTCAGATCTTCAGGCAGCGTGCCCCTTCAGGTCCTCAGATCTTCAGGCAGCGTGCTCCTTCAGGTCCTCAGATCTTCAGGCAGCATGCCCCTTCAGGTCCTCAGATCTTCCAGGCAGCGTGTTCCTTCAGGTCCTCAGATCTTCAGGGCAGTGTGTTCCTTCAGGTCCTCAGATCTTCAGGCCGCGTGCTCCTTCAGGTCCTCAAATCTTCAGGCAGTGTGCCCCTTCAGGTCCTCAGATCTTCAGGCAGCGTGCTCCTTCAGGTCCTCAGATCTTCAGGCAGCGTGCTCCTTCAGGTCCTCAGATCTTCAGGCAGCGTGCTCCTTCAGGTCCTCAGATCTTCAGGCAGCGTGTTCCTTCCAAGTCCTCAGATCTTCAGGCAGCGTGTTCCTTCAGGTCCTCAGATCTTCAGGCAGCGTGTTCCTTCAGGTCCTCAGATCTTCAGGCAGTGTGCTCCTTCAGGTCCTCAGATCTTGAGGCAGTGTGCTCCTTCAGGTCCTCAGATCTTAAGGCAGAGTGCACCTTCAGGTCCTCAGATCTTCAGGCAGAGTGCTCCTTAAGATCCTCAGATCTTCAGGCAGCGTGCCCCTTCAGGTCCCTCAGATCTCCAGGCAGCGTGCCCCTTCAGGTCCTCAGATCTTCAGGCAGCGTGCTCCTTCAGGTCCTCAGATCTTCAGGCAGTGTGCCCCTTCTTCAGGTCCTCAGATCTTCAGGCAGCGTGGCTCCCTTCAGGTCCTCAGATCTTCAGGCAGCGTGCTCCTTCAGGTCCTCAGATCTTCAGGCAGCGTGCCCCTTCAGGTCCTCAGATCTTCAGGCAGCGTGCTCCTTCAGGTCCTCAGATCTTCAGGCAGTGTGCCCCTTCAGGTCCTCAGATCTTCAGGCAGCGTGCTCCTTCAGGTCCTCAGATCTTCAGGCAGCGTGCCCCTTCAGGTCCTCTCAGATCTTCAGGCAGCGTGCTCCTTCAGGTCCTCAGATCTTCAGGCAGCATGCCCCTTCAGGTCCTCAGATCTTCAGGGCAGCGTGTTCCTTCAGGTCCTCAGATCTTCAGGCAGTGTGTTCCTTCAGGTCCTCAGATCTTCAGGCCGCGTGCTCCTTCAGGTCCTCAAATCTTCAGGCAGTGTGCCCCTTCAGGTCCTCAGATCTTCAGAGCAGCGTGCTCCTTCAGGTCCTCAGATCTTCAGGCAGCGTGCTCCTTCAGGTCCTCAGATCTTCAGGCAGCGTGCTCCTTCAGGTCCTCAGATCTCCAGGCAGCGTGTTCCTTCAGGTCCTCAGATCTTCAGGCAGCGTGTTCCTTCAGGTCCTCAGATCTTCAGGCAGCGTGTTCCTTCAGGTCCTCAGATCTTCAGGCAGTGTGCTCCTTCAGGTCCTCAGATCTTCAGGCAGCATTCTCCTTCAGGTCCTCAGATCTTCAGGCAGCGTGCCCCTTCAGGTCCTCAGATCTTCAGGCAGCGTTCTCCATCAGGTCCTCAGATCTTCAGGCAGCGTTCTCCTTCAGGTCCTCAGATCTTCAGGCAGCATTCTCCTTCAGGTCCTCAGATCTTCAGGCAGCATTCTCCTTCAGGTCCTCAGATCTTCAGGCAGCGTGCCCCTTCAGGTCCTCAGATCTTCAGGCAGCGTTCTCCTTCAGGTCCTCAGATCTTCAGGCAGTGTGCCCCTTCAGGTCCTCAGATCTTCAGTTAGCCTGAGCCTGGACTCTTTTAAAGCCAATCTAAAGACTTTTCTATTTAGAAAAGCTTACTGTTGATGCTTTTAGTATTTAACAACTAGTATTGTTTTTAAAGTTCTTGTTTGATTGTGTAAAGTGTACTATAAATAACATGTATTATTATTATTATTATTATTATTATTATTAGGGTAATCTAGCGATCTCTCTGATTGTCATGTAATAGCGCTCTGAAGGGGGAGTGGCTTAGGGGATTCTCATAGCGTCAAAAACTAACCTGAAACACGCTAAAGTTGTATATTGTTTTCCACAGCATTTTATATAGCCTATAGCATTTTCAAAATAAAAGGTAACACGGTGATCTAAATATGTGATGTATCCGTTAATATCCCATAGAAGTGTAATAATATTTGATAAAAGACTGAAATATGAATAGATAAACTAAGAAAATAATGAATTCAACTGTATTTTAGAACACTAGAACTGCACTTGAACTTTTAGCCACGGTGTTCCACTCACTGCGATGGTCGTGTTCTGGAGCCAGTTCCACACAGTGATGTTGCCGTTCCAGCAGCCGACGGCGAGGGCGTGTCCTTCCGGGTCAAAGGTCACACAGTTCATGGGGCGGGTGCTGTGCATAGAGGCCATCTGCTCCCCTTTAGACGCACTCCACACCTGGACACAGAGACACGAGTGAGGACGACACTGTATTTAGAACTTTCAGCCATTTACTCTCGAGCCAGTTCATTGAAAATACAGCTGTGACAAGTCCATTTTTAATTGTTTTAGCAAGATCATTGAAATTAGGGCTGCAAATAGTGACTTTAAATTACGAGACAGAACTAACTTTTAAAACGGAGTCCAGAGACACAGTGGCGAGCTGCTTCCTGTCTGCAGAGAGGTCACTTCCTGTTATAGCATTCTTGTGTCCAGCAACAATAGCCGTCCTATACAGTATAAAATAGAAACTTGCATTGCATTTACATGTGCAGATTGGGCGTTTTAAGTATTTTAAAATCAATTCTTTTCAGACCTGCATCCGTTCTCCACGTCCCACATTTCTATTTTCCCGTCGAAGGAGGTGGAAGCCAAATGTCCGTCTGTGACAAAAACACAACTGGAGACGCCATCACAGCTGCTCACCAGAGAACGCACCTCCTGGAAATGCAAAAGTATTTTAAATATTTACAACAGTCCCAAACTTATCAGACTGGCAGCGATTAATAACAACAATGCTATGGTTTGTAATGGTTTAGCTCATGTTAATGTTCATGTTAATGTCAGATTACTTCATAATTTAGAAGTACTTTGTGGTAGTACTTCAGAAGCCACAGCTGCTTAACCATACATGGCTTATTGACTGTACATTTATCTTGCAGATTTTTAAAATGTGTATATCGTTAAAGTTAAGGTGCAGTTACCCTTTAGGTCTTCATAGAAATCTTAAAAAGTATAATAACTTTATTGAACCCCATCAGAATTTTGTCTCTTCTCTGACAGGTCTTATATTCTATGCACGGCTGTAATGTTCAATTTTAATGTATTCATAAGGTGGAGGCTTTTGGTGTGTTTTTTTTATTGTTATGTTATACACTACCGTTCAAAAGTTTGGGGTCACTTAGAAATTTCCTTATTTTTTAAAGAAAAGCGCAGTTTTTTTCAACGAAGATACTTTAAACTAATCAGAAACACACTCTGTACATTGCTAATGTGGTAAATGACTATTCGAGCTGCAAATGTCTGGTGCAGTATCTACATGGGTGTATAGAGGCCCATTTCCAGCATCTATCACTCCAGTGTCTAATGGTACAATGTGTTTGCTCATTGTGTCAGAGGCTAATGGATGATTAGAAAACCCTTGTGCAGTCATGTTAGCACAGAGGAAAACAGTTCAGCTGGTTAGAGAAGCTATAAAACTGATCTTTGAGCAGGTTGAGTATCTGGAGCATCACATTTATGAGGTCAATTAAACACTCAAAATGGCCAGAAAAAGAGAACTTTCATGTGAAACTCGACAGTCTATTCTTGTTCTTAGAAGTTAAGTCTATTCTATGCAAGACATTGCCAAGAAACAGAAGATTTCCTACAACAGTGTGAACTACTCCCTTCAGAGAAGAGCACAAACAGGCTCTAACCAGAGTAGAAAGAGAAGTGGGAGGCCCCACTGCACAACTGAGCCAGAAGATACGAACATTAGAGTCTCTAGTTTAGGAAATAGACGCCTCACAGGTCCTCAACTGGCAGCTTCATTAAATAGAACCTGCAAAACCCCAGTGTGAACATCTACAGTGAAGAGGCGACTCTGGGATGCAGCTTCAGGGCAGTTTGGCAAAGGAAAAGCCACATCTGAGACTGGCCAATAAAATAAAAAGATTAATGGCCAAAAGATCACAGACATTGTGGGAGAGGTTTCTAGAAGTGTGGGGTAAAATTTCTCCAGATTACCTCAACAAATTAACAGCTAGAGGCCAAAGGTCTGAAGGCTGTAACTGCTGCAAATGGAAGATTCTTTGACAAAAGCAAAGTTTGAAGGAAAAAATTATTATTTCAAATAAAAATCATTATTTCTGTCCTTGTCAATGTCTTGACTATATTTTATATTCATTTTACAACTCATGGTGGTAAATAAGTGACTTTTCATGGAAAACACAAAATTGTCTGGTTGACCCCAAACCTTTGAACAGTAGTGTATGAAAAAAACAACAACTATATTGTAGATATTTCTAATTTTTTTACCACAAAACTTGAACTTAAGGCTAAAGTACACTTCAGTGTAAATTTGTCTTCTGCATTTGCCCATTGTTACAGGCCTTTTTTCTGTACTCCCGTTGCCTCTTTTGTTGTGTGAGTGCTCAGTAGATCTGGACTGTGAGCCCAGACAGAGGCTGGACACCTGCTGCTGTCGCTGGATTGGCCGGGTGCCCTTCTGCCCCCACCAATCCACTGAGGCCACCTGTGGGGGTGTGGAGGATAAATGCGATTCAGCGCGGCTGAAACACCCTGTCACAGCTCTCCACTTCTTTCTGTCGCTGTGGTTCGGTTTGTTTCTGTTATGTCGCCTTTTGCCTTGTGAAGCTGATGCTTTTATTATTTTGATTTGGATATGGAGATATTTTGTTACGTTAGTACCACTTTAGTTAGATTCCTTGTTTTGGATTGTACTTTAGTAAGGGCTCTTAGTTGGTTATTCCTTTTTGTGTAAATCCCTTTATTTCCCCATCACTCTTCTCTTTTTTTTATTTTGCTTTCTTATCTGCACTGTAAAAGTAAATGCACAATTCTTAGTTAAACCGTCAACATCTTGGTTTCTATTTGTTCCTTCCCTTTTCCCCTAGCGAGGGTAGTGTAACACCCATCCTCATTAACACTCATAAGTCCCCATACTTCCTACCTGCCCAGTTTGTGTGTGGATGAAGTGCAGAGTCCCTCGTCCTGTCCCCACCACCATCATCTGTCCGTCAGGACTCAGGACCAAGCAGGAGGGTTCAGAGGAGAATGAAGACACCAGAGTACTGACAGAGAATATAAAAGAGACATTCATTTACATAAGATGACAACCTTTTAATCCAGTTTACAGATAGATATTTTGTTTGAACCCAGTCTGCCCAAAAGAACCCCCAAGAACCCCCCCAGCGTAATGTCACTGAGATATATATGTATATACCTATAACTAAAGCGAACCATGATGTATCTCACCCCGTGTTCAGGTTATTTTCAGTATTGTTAAGCCACTTGATGGCCCGGACTCCTCCTTTTCCCATCATGCTTTGGGCCCAGATGTGTGCAGAAGATTTGGGCGACTCGTTCAGAGCCTGTTGGATGAAAAGCGCCGGCCAAGACGAGAGCAAAGAGGAGTGATGCTCGAGAAATGTCAGGCAGTCCACCACAGCCTCATCGGAAGAGTCTAGACAGCAGAGATACACAAGAGCACAAGAGTTCGTCCATTTGTGTTTGAAAAGTCTGAAATGCAGCTCCAGTGGTTATACTAAACTAGACATTAAAGCCAAACTGGGTAATATTTCTGGCTCTGGTTGTGCAGGACTCTGAATTGAGTTTTACACGTTTATCAATCTAGAATGACTCCTGCTGAAAGTGATCGGGAAAAGATAGGAAGCTGACATGAAGATTTGAATCTGATTGGTCACGACAGCAGAACAAGCCAAAAAAATCTAGCATTTGTTAAATCCAGTTAAGAGAAAAGCACAGATATAGTTCTCTCCACAAATGCAATGTTTCTTAAATACAAAATACACTGCCTGGCCAAAAAAAAAAAAGTCACCACCTGGATTTAACTAAGCAAACAGGTCCGAGGTTGGTGCAGTTGGTCAGGTCCAGGTTCAGCAGCAGTGTGTGCTCAGAGAATGAGCTCAGCTGAACCTGAATATACTGAAGGACCAGGTTATTCCATCAGGGGAGTTTTTCTTCCCTGATGACACGAGCATATTCCAAGAGAACAATGGCAGGATTCATCGGGCTCAGATTGTGACAGAGAGGTTCAGGGAGCATTTTCACACATGGATCGGCCACCACCGAGTCCAGACCTTAATAACCACTGCACACTTTGGGATGTGCTGGAGAAGCTTTGTGCAGTGGTCAGACTCAACCATCATCAGTGTCTCCTGCCCCCTGAACCTCTCTGTCACAATCTGAGCCCGATGAATCCTGCCATTGTCCTCTTGGAATATGCTCGTGTCATCAGGGAAGAAAAACTCCACTGATGGAATAACCTGGTCCTTCAGTATATTCAGGTTCAGCTGAGCTCATTCTCTGAGCACACACTGCTGCTGAACCTGGACCTGACCAACTGCACCAACCTCAGACCTGTTTGCTTAGTTAAATTAAGGTGGTGACTTTTTTTTTGGCCAGGCTGTGTATTTAAATAAGATGAAATATGTCAGTCAGTGTCGCCATGTTTGTTTTGGTTGGTTTTTGATTGGTCTGAAGTCCTGGTTAACCAGGCAATAGGAACAGTGGGATGTTGCGCAGACAGTGCAGTGCCCTGGGGCAGACTGACAGAAGTGTGGCTGTTAAATGCATTACTCACTGAATGAGTTGTAGATCTGGAGGAGGTGATGCAAAAGTCCATGGCGCACGTTGGCAAAGACGAAGTAGTAACTGGAGAGAAGGGACTTTAAAGGGTCCTTCTGGTTACTCTGTATCTAAAAAACAAATGCAAAACAAGGGGTCACCACACTGCAAATTTCTCTGATCTGGGCCAAGATTTTAAAACTTATATCAGGTTAGAGTCGTTTATTTAAGGGAACTTGTCAAGTAAAATGATCTGTCCATGCAGCAAGACCATTTCACAACTTTTAAGTCATTTCCTGATAGATTTAAGTGTTTAGATCTACATCGGGTCTAAACCGGGACTAAACTGTGACTAAACCAGGACTACATCAGGTCTAAACCAGGACTAAACTGTGACTAAACCAGAACTACATCAGGTCTAAACCAGGACTAAACCAAGACTAAACCAGGACTACATCAGGACTAAACCAGGACTAAACAAAGACTACATCAGGTCTAAACCGGGACTAAACTAAGACTAAACCAGGACTGCATCAGGTCTAAACCAGGACTAAACTAAGACTAAACCAGGACTACATCAGGACTAAACCAGGACTACATTAGGTCTAAACCAGGACTAAACTAAGACTAAACCAGGACTGCATCAGGACTAAACCAGGACTAAACGAAGACTAAACCAAGACTACATCAGGTCTAAACCGGGACCAAACTAAGATTAAACCAGGACTACATTAGGTCTAAACCAGGACTAAACTAAGACTAAACCAGGACTGCATCAGGTCTAAACCAGGACTAAACTAAGACTAAACCAGGACTACATCAGGACTACATCAGGACTAAACTAAGACTAAACCAGGACTGCATCAGGTCTAAACCAGGACTAAACTAAGACTAAACCAGGACTACATCAGGACTAAACCAAGACTAAACGAAGACTAAACCAGGACTACATCAGGTCTAAACCGGGACTAAACTAAGACTAAACCAGGACTGCATCAGGTCTAAACCAGGACTAAACTAAGACTAAACCAGGACTAAGAAGACCAGGAGCTTTTTTGCAGTGTACAAATGCATTCTTAATGTGAACAGGCTCGCATCTCCACAGATCAGAAATATAACTTGAACTGAGAGTGAGACCGGCTCGTCTCCATGGAGATGCACATGTTCAGTGCCTTACACAGAACATTCCGGCACAGTAATAAACTTAAGTAACAGACTCTGCACGTAGACAAGCAGGTGAAAGAAAAGATACATAGTGCACCTTTAACTGACATCTAGAATCATGAATGAGCCAGAATGAAAATCCAGAGCATTTTAAATCTCAGACAAACCAGACAGTGTGGGAGCTGCAGGAGCGCAGAGGCCTCACAGTGCAGGAAAGTGTCGGCTCCCATGGGATCGGCTGAGGTCCACAGATGAGCTGCACAAACATCCAAATGGTTAAAAACAGCTTAAAATGTACACACAAGTTTACATTTGACTAAGTTTTTACTGTTTTAATGTTTTATACCGGCGAGTATGAGGCTGGCTCTGCTGCGGTCGGTTTCCGTCGGGAGGAAAAACTCTCCAAAAGCTCGTCTCACTTCGGGGTTGGACAGAACCACGAGGTCGTTTGTGTCCGAGCAGTTTGAGGGGCCGATCAGACTGCGAAGAAAATAAATATATGAACAGAAAATCTAACACGACGGAATAATCGAAGCAGCACGCTCATGAAACAGTATCTTTGCATCATGTTTTTGTGGATTTATGGAGAATTGTTTTGTGGGAGCGTGGGTGACGTAGGCTTGTGGGCGGAGCCTTGTACAGAATCTTACAGCAGACCGTAAGGAGGGTTCGAACAGGTCCAGGAGGGATCACTAAATTACTCAAACATGCGTGGATGATATATGAAACCTCTAGACCCTGTACCTCTGCAGGCTGTGAACTATACGAGTGAAATTGGCCATTGGGACTCTTCCTCTGGGCTTCCTGCTCAGGTCCAGAGCACTGTCCCAGGAGAGCGCCCCCTGTGTCTGGTAAAGGTCGTTACAGATGTTCAGGACGGCATACAGCTCTCTCTCCTTCAGTCCTGTGAACAAGGTAGAATTCATGTCATTGATGATAATATTTGGACCCTGCAGCATTAGTATTTCACGTATTAAAAATTCTTGTACAGGAAACCAGAATGTAGTAAACATCTTGTCTGGATTTTAAAATATCTTTTGGCGCACTGGTCTTTTCACCAGTTTAAGAAGAAGGAGCTACAAATAATTTCCTTTGTGGAGCAATAAAGTTTGTCTAAGTCATGTCTATGGCTGAATCCCATTACGCCCCTTACCCCTTAGGAGTGTCCCAGTTATGGCAGAGGTGTAGGGGAAAGTGGTCGGCCTTTATACCCCTCCAAATGAAGATTTTTCAGAGGCACACTTGAAATGGAGGGGTACGAGGAATTTCTCAGAATGTCTTGTGAATCACCGGCAAGATCACTGCTGCCACGACCAAAGAGACCACAGAAGTTCACAAATGTATTTTCTCCATTATTTATGGTTTAAATTTGTGATAACCACTGTATTGTCTTAAGTTTAACATTGTTCCAGTGCATAATGGTCATTTTCTTCATAAAATGCACACAAAAAATCACTAGTACTACGTTGAGTAGTGTCACTTTATTTGTGACCATAGGCCGTATATATGAGTGGACTAAGCTAACCCGTTGCCAAACAGGAAGTGCTCCAGGAGGCTCTTCCAGCTCCTTCTCTCCCTTTTTCTCCACTGACTTACATTGAGATCTGATCCTCTCTCTGTAACTGCTGCACTGAGCCTCGTCATTTGGTCTCAAAATGTTCGTATGAACCCGCAACACAGGATCCTGAATTTTTTTTCCACTATTTTGTCCGTCAAAAAAATACTATTCATAACATAGAGCCTGGCTCTGAATTCGCTCCTGCAACCGTGGCATCGCAAGCCTCATTTGAGCAGTGCTAAACGCTATGGGTGACGTCACACTCACTTAGTCCACTCATATATACGCTCTATGTTTGTGACTAGAGTGATCGGTTGATGCATGGAAATAAAGTTGTGAACAAATTGTGAGTGTCCGTGCTACACAGTTGTTATTTGGATATTGTAAACCGAGTAACTGAAAGCGACATCATTAGTTTAACCCTTAGAGAAGCTCAGGTTGTGTTTTTTCCAATGGTCTGTGCGTCATTCCTCTGACAGTTCTCACAGTTACATAAAAGCTGGTGGAGACTTCTGATGACATATGTGATTGTTGAAGGGGTGCCCTAATTTGTAGGGTTTGACCTTTCAACCCCTACCCCTTGTTGCTCAGTTTCAAGGGGCAAAGGGCAAGGGTAGGGGTAGAAATTGGAAATGGGATTGGCCCTAAGTCTACTGTCTGTCGCCCTCTGTTGGCAACGAAGGGGAATAAAAAATATTGAAATATCTAATTATCAGCGCAGCTACTAGAAAATATATTCTGAGTGAAGGTCAAATTAAATTATAACAACTACTATTACCACGGCCTGTTTCAGAGTATAGCATTAACTGTAGATCTATACAGGTGACCCCAATCACAAAGTAATCCATGTTTTTTCAAGGTATTTTTGAGTAATAAACACAAAACAACTTAATGGAACATTCCAGGCAAAGCAATAATGTCTCCATGGAGGCAAGCGGACACAAGAAAGGTTACAGCAAAGGAGGAGAAACATGTCATAGGAGACAGAGTGACTAAAATGCCTCAGTTAACAAAAAGACTATTGTGTTTTTGGGTGAAAATGTAATTCTAGTATAATTTTAAAGCAGATTAAACATTTTGAGCTTATACCGGTGGAGCTGAGGGTGAGAGCAGCCAGAGCCCAGCGCAGCCCCTGGATCTGTCTGAACTCGGAGCAGAGTCGATCCAAACTGAACTGGACCAACTGAGGCAGAGACTGAGGCAACATCTGCAGGCTGTCCTTCAACTGGAACAGGAGAATATGGGAGGGGACAAACACAAAATATGCATCAACAGACAATCCAAAAAAATAATGTTGTTTGTGGGTATAGAATGAAAAGTTAAACTGTACTTTATCAAATGAAGCGAAGTTCCTGAGGTCTTCACAGGCCAAGTGCAGGTACAGAGGGCTCACCGCTCCCTTCTTCATGATCAGAGTCTGGACCTGACACAGAAATATCATATCATGTTGTCAATAAGGAGAAAACATGGAGTGAGCTAGCTGGAAATTTGAATCTGACTTTTCCCTTTCCTATTTCTTTGTAAACAGATACCAGGTTGATGACATCAGGGGCATCATTTCTGGATCCCAGGCGAGCTCTCGTCTGTATGTTTAAGACCCGTTTTTCTGTCGCAGTTTAAATCAGCGGTAGAATAGACCTCGTACCTGGTTGTTGAAGGCCGAGTCGCTCAGTTTCTTCCCAAAGGCGTCGAGTCTTTTCTGGACGATCTCTTTGCGGTCGTTCATGGTGAGAGGAGCCAGAGTGAACAGCAGAGCAGCCTTTTTCTTCACCAGAGTCTGAAGGAGCGAAGAGGAGGTCGGGACGCTGAGAACCAGACACACGCCCTGAAAATACACAATACAGAGATACTTTTGTCATTACAGCTGCAAGAATGTTATTTATTTATATAGCCCAGAATCACAACAAGACTTGTTAGTGTTTTGAGATTCTTTTTTATGGATTTGTGAGCCTTGTTTTTAATACTAAGCAACAGACCCAATACCTATTCTGATCCCACAATGATAATTAAAAAAAACAACACATTTTAGAGTGAAACTGACCTGTCTTTACCTTTGTTTCTCTCTAAAACTCCTCCATTTGGAGCTGGACTCAACTTAGGTTAGGATCAAATCCCAGTGTTCCATCAAATTGAAATGGCTACTGGACGGAGCAGAGACGTCCAGACGACCACCAATGAACCTGTCTCTATACTGAACCACTCCTGTTCGAATGAGGGATTACGTCTGCTCGACTAATACGAATTTTGGTTTTGGATCTTTTTTTTTTACTGTATGCAGTTTGTGTTTGAAGTAGTGCAGTCAAATGATTCATTTTTAAAATCTGATTAATCACACTTTAGAATTTTGATTAATCACGATTAATCGCATTTAATTATTCTTCAAAAAAAGACCACAATATTTGGACAAAAACACAATTTATAATCAAAAAGTTAAATGTTTGACATTTTTCTATCGCTGGTAGTTTTGTTGACAACACTGTCGCGGGTTGTCGTGCTCGGTTCGTTGTTGGTACGAGTAGCGTCGTTGCTGCTGCTCAATCAAACCCGTGTTTTGCTTTAAGATGGTATTTTAAACTTGTTGTGCTTCTGTGGAAAGAAAGTTCATCTCTGCAATATCTGCAAACTGCCTTAGTTTATCTAAAGTCCCATCGGGCAGTTTTTTGAAGAGAAATTTGCCGCTGAGCACCAGTCACAATCTCATCTGTCGTCTTCACATGTATGTACGTATGGACAGACCTGATCACTGACCTAATAACCTGTGCCGCCTTTCAGGTCCATCCGCACTTTCCACAGAGGAGCGTTCAGAATAAACTGTGTGATTAATCTGCGTTAAAAAAACATTAGTGCGATATTTTTTTGTGATTAATCGTATGTGTTAACGCGTTAATGTGGACAGCCCCAGTTTAAAGGAAATTATGTGTTCAGACTCTGCCCTGGCATCAGTGGATATCAGATATCAGTAGACAGTTAAAGTATCCACCTCGGTATCAAAACAAAAAAACCCAGCTCAGCGCATCCGTACTATCGCTTCACCGACTTAACGACTCCAGGACTACAGCCCTAAAGCAGTACACGTTTGTGACCTGTGGGAGGTGCTGTGGGATCCAGTCAGAGATGATGTGACCGCTGCCGTCCTGAAGAAGATCCACTCCATCCACCAGAATCACCAAAGGAGCGTTTTTATTCATCTGGCTTAGAACGAAGTGAAACTCAGTCACCAGCTCCCTAAATAAAACAAAGGACATTTTACTATTTCCTGGAGTCTGACGAATCACACTTTAAAGAGTGAAAAGAGAGAAAAGAGTGTAACTTTTCTGGTGGAGGGTGCACCATCTGCTTGTCTATGATGTAAGTATTGAAAATCAGATACTATTGATACTGAAACTAGATACTAACTACTACTTGAGCAGGTATTGATACAAAAAAAAGCCACATTCACAGGACAGATGGACCACTACGGAACCTGCCTGTACGACTGAGGCATGACACAGATATAAGACTACATGGTAATATAAAAGTAAGTACAATTTAATGTTGAAAATGGATCCCCTCCATGGGAAAAATTACATAGTAAAGCTTTAATACACCTAAAATGAAGGCAGCAGTATTACACGTATCCACACTTACTGGTACGATCGGGGCAGTGGCGTTTCATCCTTGGTTTCGTTATTTTTCCTCAAACCTTTAATGAGGAATCGAAGCAGGACTTCCACGGAGCGAGCTGATTGGCTGGCTGAGGTCGAGTAGGAGACGACATCACGCGTTGTTTTGTCCGCGGAGCGAGCTGATTGGCTGGCTGCTGCGGCGTAGGAACGGGCCTCATGCTTCGGCTTCATCTTTGTAGTTTTCAGAGCGTGTCCTAATGCGGCCTGAGAAAAATATTTAAGTACGTGTATAGTATTTTATATTACTATAGTGTTTTATATTACTATAGTATTTTATATTACTATAGTATTTTATATTACTATAGTATTTTATATTACTATAGTATTTTATATTACTATAGTATTTTATAAGGCTACGACCAATTCCTGAGGTAATTCATGCATCAGTTTCTTGGCAAAATTCATGTGAGGTATAAAATATTCTACAGTCCCTGACAAAGGTCTTGTCTCTTATCCATTTTGTAGAAACAAAAGTTTATACCCCGACTTTAAATTAATCGATTGGTTTTAGAAATGTCTCATATTAAAGCTAAAACCCTCCCAAATTATGCTCAATATACTAAAATAAATTTGCTTCACTGAAGAAACATTGATCATTTACTGAACACAAAGGTCAGATTTTGGCAGGACAAAAGTCTTGTCACCTACAGAAAATTTAACAAATAATTTACTTCAAATATAAAAATCTGTTGCATAACGTCAGTGAATTAAGTAGTGGTGCTGTGAGGTCCATATTTAATATCTTGTATGACTTCCATGAGCTGAAGGACTTCATCCATGCGGTTCGACAATGATTCATACAGTTTGTTGATGAAGTCATCAGGAACAGCAAAGAAAGCGTCTCACAGCCTCCAGAGTTCATCAGGTTCTTTGGTTGTTCCTTCCGTGCTTCCTCTTTCATTCTACCCCAGACCTGCTCAGTGATGTTCATGTCTGGTGACTGGGCCAGTCCTGGAGCACCTTGATCTTCTTCACCTTGAGGAACTTTGATGTAGAGATAGAAGTATGTGATGGAGCCCCATCCTGCTGCAAAATGTGACCCCTTTTATGGTTGGGAATGTAAGAGGTGCTAATACTTCCTGATATTTTAGGATATTGATATTTCCTTCCACCCTGCAAATGTCTCACACACCCCCATACTGGATGGAACCCCAGAACATGATTTTTCCACCACCAAACTTAACTGTTTTCTGGGTGAATCTTGGATCCATGTGGGCTCCAGTAGGTCTCCTGCAATATTTGCGGCGGCTGTGATGTAATTCAACCGAGGATTCATCTGAGAAATCCACCTTCTGCCACTTTTCCAGTGTCCATCCTTTTAGCAGGCTGTGGGCCTTGGCAAATGCCACACGGTTTTTAATTGCCTTTTGTTTAGTGCTGGTTTCTGTGCACTGATTCGACCATGGAGGCCATTTCCAGACAGAATTCTACAAACTGTTCTGTTGACACAGGGACTTGAGGTGACCAGGCCTGGTGGAGCTCTGCTGCAGTGGAAAAGGGGCCTTGGATTTTCCAATCAACAAACGGTCCTCCTGAGCAGTTGTCTTGTGGGGTCTGCTGGACCTGGGCTTGTCAAAAACATCTCCAGTCTTTTCAGATCTTTGTCTTATTCTTTGTACTTGACGCTGAGACACATTGAAGGTGTCAGCCACCTCAGCAGTGGATCTGGTCTTCAGCCTCTTGATAATTAACGCTTTGGTCTCAGGGTGGATCTTAGGCAGGTTGTCAGAGGTCAAGTTGCAGTTGATGTGAGGGTCTGGTGTGCTGGGGTTCTTTTTATACACACCCACTAAGTGACTGATCAGTAACTGATCACAGGTGAGGCTGGAATCTAGGACTGGGTGCATCATATGACAAGGAGACAAGACTTTTGTCCTGCCTAAATCTGACTTTTCTGTGTTCATTAAATGCTCAATGTTTCTTCAGTGAAGCAAATTTATTTTAGTATATTGAGCATAATTTGGGAGGGTTTTAGCTTTCATATGAGACATTTCTAAAAACCAATCAATTAATTTAAAGTCAGGTTATAAACTTTTGTTTCTACAAAATGGATAAGAGACCAGACTTTTGTCAGGGACTGTAATCCTCTTTCTGGATAATTTATTCAGTCTTATGTACTTTCCTTTTTTAACTTAAAGGGGAACTCCGGCACTTTTGAAGCTAGAGTCCGTTGTGAGAAGCTCTTTGGCATTTTTGTTTTGTAAAGGAGCTCAGCAGAGGAAAAAGGTTGGAGAACATAAACTAGAACTACAACATGAAAATTACAAATACACTAAAACTCTAGGGGTGTAACAATATCCAAGTCTCACGATACAATATTGTCACAGTACTTCACAGTACGATATTTATTGTGATATCGTGGGAAAGATACAATAATCTACATAATAGCAAAACATTCTAAAATGCTTCAGTCATTTGGTACAACATTTGTCATTCGGGATGGAATGAAATCCAAATCTCTCTGGACCAGATTTTCACCATAAACATCTCACTGGACCAGATTTATTACAATATAAAACTGTGAATCTGCTCCTTTTTCCTCTAAAAATGCTTCACAAAAACAGTTATTTCTTCATGTAGTCTGCAGTGAAACGGAGCAAAGGATCATGGTCTATGTAGTTCCCTCTGTTTTTTAGCTATTTCTGCATCAGAACTGTTCATTTAAGCAAAGAGACTTGGGATTCGATATATTGTGATGCTCCATGATATTATTGTGAGACCTCTGACGATACGATATCACCATATTTCAGTTATTGTTACATTCCTATAAAACACTAAATCAAATATGTTACCATGAAGACGGTTTTCCCGTCTCCAGCGCCTCCCTCCAGCAGCAGCAGCCCTCCTCTGGTCTGAGCCTGTTCCACCACAGTCACAGCGGAGGAGAGGAGTTTGGATCGACCGAAAAACTGACGATACAAAAGCTCCTGATGCACTTCCTGTTCGGACTCCTCAGACGACACCGCAGACTCATCTGCAGACTGCAAGCACAAGGACAGGAAGAATCCATCCATCAGGCTTTATTTATAGAGCCTTTTACAACACTCAATGTGACTAACGTGCTTTCCAATCAATCCAACACCATAAAAACATTCAACAATGAAATAAAACAGTGTGCAAAGTGTCACTGCATTACTGAATAGATCCGTTTTGAGTGCACATCGGGGGCAAAACACATAAAGAATTAACAAAATGAGATCATAAAAAACATCCTATTTATTTATTGTATGTTTCAATACTTCTCTGCCTGGAATGTTCCACGGTGTGACATTAAACAGCTTTACTTTACGTTTATTCAATTATAGCTGGTTTTATAGCTCAAGAATCCCTAGAAAAACAGGCATTCTGACTGTGAGCGGTGTCGCCTCTCCACAGATCTGACCTGTAACTTGGTCTGTTTTTTTTTTTTTTTTTACCTTTATTTATCCAGGAAAGTCCCATTGAGGGAGTCCTGCCCTGCACACACCACTTTCATACATGGTTTGGTCTCCATGAAGATAGAAAGGTTTAATGCCATACTGTGAAACATTCCAGACAAAGCAATACCAGCATTTGACGGACTCTCCACCAGAAAAGTTACACAATACAGCTTTAAGTAGTCTGCTGCAGGTATCACACTGTTTATAATTTTTCTTAAATCTACACAAAAAATCGTATTTATCTTATTTTAAGGGATATTTACTGAATGACTGCTAAATGTGTAAGATTATTAAGCTTATTTCAAGAAAATGTGTATTTTTTCTTATTTAGTTTTTTATCTATAAACTTCACTATCACTTGAAAACGAGAGTTACGACTGTAACTGCGGTTCTATGAGTCCCGGATGACCGCCAGAGGCGGTGCTTCAAGCACTGGATGATCATCCTTGCGCATGCGCAGGTCGAGAATTTAATATCAACAAAGTCACCTTTGACCTCCGGTGGCTCAGGTGAGTCTATATCATCACGTGACACCGGAAGCCCAGTCCCTAAAACCTTCTCGCGAAAGCACGAGGATTCCGAGGGACCGGACACTCTGGCGGTCATCCGGGACTCATAGAACCGCAGTTACAGTCGTAACTCTCGTTCTATTTCGTCCCTACTGACCGCCAGAGGCGGTGCTTCAAGCACTGGATGATGAATACCAGCAAGGTCACAAGGGATCCTCAATTAAGAAACCGTACCTTACTGTGATGTAGAGGAGTGTTGCCGGAGAACCCCCTCAAGTGGATGTGGGGAAGCTACGTTCACCCTGTAGAACCTTGCAAAGGTGTTTAGTGAGGTCCAGGAGGCTGCCGAACAGATGACATCGAGCGACACGCCGTTGACAGCTGCCCATGATGTCGAGAGGCCCCTTGTGGTGTGACACCGCACCCCAGATGGCAACGACTGCCCCTGCAGCATAGGCCTTCTTTATGACCCCCACGATCCACGCGCAAGGCGCTGTTTTGACAGAGCCCGACCTCTGTGCGAGCCAGCAAAACAGACAAACATGCTATCCGACTTCCGCACAGAAACTGTGGAGTGGACATATGCCTCGAGCGCACGAACGGGACACAGTGATTCAGCAGGAGTTCCGACCTCAAAGCGGGAAAGCTGTAGTGGCAGCTTATGCTGTGTAGATGAGGGCACCTTTGGGACAAAAGCTGCATTAGGCCAAAGAGAAACCCCAGAGCCATCCGGATGCCAGCGGCAGCAGGATTCGTGAACGGACAGAGCATGTAGCTCACTCACCCGTTTAGCGGAAGCCATGGCCAGAAGGAACGCAGTTTTTCATCGAGAGCCACTTAAGGTCAATCTGTGCAAGTGGCTCAAACGGAGGGGACCGCAGGGCCTCAAGTACCAGGGAAAGATCCCATGTCGGGACAACAGGGCGGTTGGGTGGACGCATGCGGCGAGCACCCTTCAGAAACACTGAAACATCCCGGTTACGACCAACAGTAGAACCACCCACCCTGCATGCCAGCAGTTAATGGCTGCAACATATACCTTCAGTGTAGAAGGCATACGCCCCTGATTCAGCAAGCCTTGAAGGAAGGCAAGAACCATAGGAACAGGACAGTGAACCGGTCCTGCCCCCTGTCACGACACCACGTGTCGAAGACCTTCCACTTGCAAGAATACAACCTGCGTGCAGATGGGGCACGGCATTGGTCATTGTGTCCCCTATTTCTCCAGTATACTCTGGAGAAGGCTAGACCGGGCCTTGTAGGGGCCAGACCCAAAGTTTCAGACGACTGGGGTCGGGATGCAGAATCTGACCCCAGTTGTGACAGGAGATCCCTCCTGGAGGGGAAGAGGTCTTGCAGGGCTGTTGCAAAGCCTCAGCAGCAAGGTCCTCCCTGGCCAAAATGGAGCCACCAGGAGAAGACTGTGGCCTTCCTGAAGGACCCGGAGCAGTGTCTGAAAAATCAGAGGAAACGGTGGGAATGCATAGAGAAGAGTTCTGGGCCAGTCGTGGGCCAGTGCATCCTGACCCAGAGGGCTGGTGCACTCCGCCAATGAAAACCACAGAGGGCAGTGCGTCGTCCTCTGGGAGGCAAAGAGATCGACGTCTGCCCTGCCGAACATCGCCCAAATGTGCTCCACCACCTCTGGGTGAAGCCTCCATTCTCCTGGTAACGGTCCTTGTCGAGACAGGGAAGTCTGCCGACATGTTCGAACCCCAGGAATGTGCACAGCCCTCAGACTGGCAAAACGTGGCGTGGCCCAAGTCAGGATAAGTTGCGCCATCCTGAGCAAACTCTCTGACCGGGTGCCCCCTCGTGGTTTAGGGTGAAAAACCACACTGGTGTTGTCGGACCTCACCACCACATGACGTCCTCGCAGATATGGGAGAAACCGATGTAGAGCAAACCAAACGGCCATGAACTCTAGCACGTTGATATGGAGCCCGCTCTGGTGTGGGGACCATAACCCGCGTGCTGTCCGTCCCTGCCACGTTGCACCCCAACCCACTAGGGACGCATCTGTGTGTACAACTTCCCTCCTGGAGGGAAGAGGACCCAGGGGAACACCTTGCAGCATGAATTCCTCGTTCCTCCACTGAGACAGAGATGCCATGCACTGAGAGGTGACCAGTAACCGTCGCCTCCTGTGAGCATGACATGCAGGGTCCAGGTGTAGGCCATTGAGCCACACCTGTAGTGGGCGCAACGAAAGGAGCCCCAGGGGAACTACAGCTGAGGCAGCTGTCAGTTTGCCGAGGAGGCTGAGGAACTTCAGGTAAGGGAGAGCCCTCCCACACTGAAAGTCCGGAAGCATGTCCAGAATGTCCCTTATCCGCATGGGTGACGGACGTGCAGTCATCGCCCGTGAGTCGAGAACCATCCCGAGAAAGGTGGCCACCTGGGACGGCGCCAAACAGCTCTTCGCCACATTCACTCTTAGACCCAGTTTGCTCACATGCCTGAGTACCGTGTGTGTATCCCGAAGGACCTGATTGCGTGTGGGAGCACATATGAGCCAATCGTCCAGATAGGGCAGAATCCTTACCCCTTGAACCTGCAGGGGGGACAGGGCAGCAGCAACACACCTCGTGAACACACGAGGGGATAGAGAGAGGCCGAATGGAAGGACCCTGAATTGGAAGTGCTCCCCTCGAAAAGCGAAGCGAAGAAACCTCCAATGGTGAGGAGCAATGGGGACATGAAAGTAGGCATCTTTCAGGTCTATGGTAGTGAACCAGTCTCCGGGGGAGATTGCCTGGAGGACCTGTCTGACACCCAACATTTTGAATGGGAGGACTTTTAAAAACATGTTCAGACCCCTGAGGTCCAAGACTGGGCGCAGATCGCCCGTCTTCTTTGGTACCAGGAAATATCGAGAATAAAAGCCCCCTGGATCCAGCAGGGGGTCCACAGGAACTATAGCGCCTTTGTCCAGCAAAGCACGAATTTCTTGAGCCAGTGTTTGTGCTTTTATTGTGTCCCGGATGACTGTGATCTTGACTTGACCGGGAACAGGTGGCCGGCAGCGGAACTGGAGTCGATATCCCCGGGATAAAGTGGCCACAACCCAAGTATCGGGGGTGTGGTTGGCCCAGTAGTCGAGCTGTTCCGGGGTAAAATGTCCCACCGCCGGCACCACAGCTTCACCTGGTTGCCTTCCGGGCTTTTGAGGGCTCGGGGGGGCGGCGCCTGGCCTGAACAGGCTGAGGAGGGCGGTAATCTCGGGTATGGGCCCTTGGAGCCGTCCCAGTATCCACGCTATGAGGTACAGTAACGGAGTGGTGTGGTCTTGAATACCTCCGGGAAGGAGGAGGAGGGGCAACCAGGTTAGTCCGATGAGGGGCTCGTCTATGAAGCCCTGCCAACTGCTGTCTTGTTCGGCTGGCCTGAGCCGTACGCTCCAAGGCTTCCAGGGCAGCTGAGCCAAACAACTCCCCAGGAAGAACTGGAACACTCCTCAAGGTCCGCCGGCTGGCCTCCGATAGAGGGGATTGTGCCAACCAAACCTGGCGCCGTGCCTGAACTAGTGTCGACAGTAGCCGCCCCAGATCCCGGGACATGAAGGCAAAAGCTTGCAAGGACGCATCGAGGAGTCCTTGCGTAGGCTGATCCACAGGAAAAGCTTCCAGTGAAGTGGACAGGCCAAGTAACAGATGGGACATAGAGTTCCCAATACGACCCATACGAGCTCCCATGTCGTATGCTTTACAGAGCAGGTCGTCCGTAACACGACATTGTGGCCGCGGACACCGGGCATTTGTCCTCAGTGTCTCCTCAGGGGAACGATAAGTGAGGCGATGGCCGGCTCCACCGCCGGCATGTGACCCAGACCAAACCTGTGCGGATCCTGCATTGCAGCCAATGCCCGGCCATCCGAAGTAGGCTTTGAAAATGCCTTAGTGTCTGTCCAACAGGCATGAAGTTCTTTCACATATTCCGCTGAAGGAGGAACTGCAAAGCGGGAAGCAGTAGCCTGCCGGCGAAAGAAGGCACTGGAGGGCGCTGTCTCCGCCAGTGGCACATCCAGTTTTAAACGAGCGAGAGCTGTGCGTATCGCTGTAGTGACAGACTCATCGGTCCCAGCCTGAGAGCAGGCAGAGCGCAGAGACTCAGAGTCTGAGACTTTAGAGCTCAGGTCATCACATCCCAATTGAAAGTGTGTGTCCGAAGCGGCCACCGACATGGCATCGTCACATACAGAGGCCGCCTCATGCCGTTGTTGGGGACCCCCTATACGGCTGGTATCCGCCTGAAGGTCCTGGATTAAGGTCCGCATTTGGGCCAATTCAGATGTCAATGTATCTACCTTAGCAGACAACTTCCCCTGAGCCCCCTTCTTGGGCTTCTTACGGGGAATGCATTCCTCCCCAGTAGAATGCCGCTGCGGTTAAGAGGCTGGCCAGATGGCAAAAGGTCTGACGGTCCCGCGGACATCCAGGTGGAGGGCTCAAATGCAGCTAAACGAGCCACACGCACAGACCGGGGGCAAAATACTGCAGTCAGCACATGCCTCATCGGTGAGAGCCTCCCGCAGATGTCCCTCCCCTAGACAGGTGGGACATAGGTCATGTCCGTCATCCGGCTGTAGCGGAGCCAAACAGACCGCAGAACACAAGGGCTCGAGCATACTGTGGCGGCGAACCGCAGCTCAATTTAAGCTCAAGCCCAGTAGTGTATACGCTAAAGTCGTGTCGAGCAGAAAACGCCACTAGCGACTCAGCATAAACCAGCGTGTACCAATGACTGTGAGGTCGGGTCGAGCAGTGAACGCCACTAGCGACCGCAAACAACGCCGTATGTAGCGTCTGTGTGCACACGTCTGTGTGTAGCGAAGTAGAGTCAGGTCGAGCAGGGAACGCCACTAGTGACCCAGTTAACGCTGATAAAATGACGCTAAACAATAATAATCACGGAGAATAGACCGAACACGGTTATTAGTGATAGTAGCGATCTCAGTAAGTAGTAACGAGCCAAATAGCTAACAACAAAGTGACGGAAAGTAGCCGAACGCGGCAAAGTCCGCAGAAATAATGAATTAGACTTAAATGGAAAATTAAACACGAGCCGAAACCGGCTATGTTGAAACAGCAACGTAAATCTACCGAGCGCGTAGCTGCGGCGAAACTAAAGCAAACAGTTGCAGCCTACCTCCAGTAGGCCGATCCGCGGCTTGTGCAGCCCCAGGAGGGCGAGTAAACTCGCAGCACCGACTGCAGACCAGTCACGGGGCTACAGGCAACAAGCAGCGCAACAAAGTAGTGGGAATAGCAAAGTATTTGCAACACGTCCACCATACAACCTGCGTGCGAGAAGGTGAAAAGGGACTGGGCTTCCGGTGTCACGTGATGATATAGACTCACCTGAGCCACCGGAGGTCAAAGGTGACTTTGTTGATATTAAATTCTCGACCTGCGCATGCGCAAGGATGATCATCCAGTGCTTGAAGCACCGCCTCTGGCGGTCAGTAGGGACGAAATAGAACTTAGATTATTGCTCAGAATAAGTGAGTCTGTCTTATTTTGAGATTTATGAGGGCCTCTTCTTTATTTTACGATTTCTTGATAAGTAAATTTCACTTCCTGCACTGGCAGATCATTTCACTTGTTTCTAGAGCATTTTAATTTAAAACAAGGGTTTTAGTTTTAAGGAGGGGGATTTTTGCAGTGCAGAAGGGCTCAGAAGAGAAAAATCTAGTGGGGTTATTTGTAGAAAAACCAATGAATACAGTGAATTTGTCAAGAGAATCAAACAGGATCAAAAATATCAACTATTCTACTTGCATCATTTCCAGACAGAGGTGGCAGAGCAGAGAGTAAAGTTTATGAGTTAAATTGTCAAAAAACTCTTCACCTCGATGAAGTGCTCCTTCACAGCGGCCCACAGCTCCTCCAGGACCGTTTTATGGAAAAACTCCAGGTTTTTCAAATATGGTTTTCCGTCCACAACACCTCCCCATTCACTCGGATAACTGACAGACAAACAGATTATATACACTGTTTATTCTTGTTTCTTTCTTATGTATTTTAAAATCATTGTTTAAATGTTTTTCTAAACTTACTCCTCAGTGACTCTGGCCTCACTCTCCCTCAGTCGATTCTTCAGCGCGGCCATTTTTGATTCGGCTTCTCTGGATTCGGGAGCAAAGTCGCCTCTCCAGGCCACAGGCACCGATCTGAAAGTGAAACTAAAATGTTGTCATCTGTTCACCGAAGAGCACAGAGCCGTCCTATTTCACTTAAGACCCAGGGACCGGACAGGCCTGGTCTGGTCCCAGTTTGATTCTGGGATAGTCCTTGTTCAGACCTGGTTGGTAATACTAGTCCTAGATTGATGAACGTTGATATGGTCTTCGTATTTATTTATTTATTTATTTAAAAAAAACAAATATAAGTTGACGAATAAATACAGATACAATATATGATCTATAATGTGGCATATTTACACTGTAACATTAAAAAACAGGCTCATACTTGGCGATGTCAGGGTCTCTGAAGTAGCAGAACATTCTCTCTGCTGCGTTTGGATTATGAGCCTCAAACTGTCGAATCTCCATCTCTGTGACAGAGAGGCCTTCAGGGGCAGACGACAGCTGCAGCAACACAAGGAACATTATTAGATTCTGTTTTTAAGTGTATTTAACATTTTTAGACCCAAAAACATGTTTGTGTGCACATTCATAACAATTCTAAACTACAGTCACGTTTTCTTTTCAAATTCAGGGACAAGTATTATCACGAAACCACTAAGGATTTGAATAAATAAATAAATAAATAAATAACCAGGACCTTCTGGCTCAATTCTTAGGTCATTTTCACACACGTTACTGCTCTGTGGACTGACCCCCAGACTAGATTCAGTTCTGTTTACTTCACATTTGGGTCAGTCTTGTTCACATGCACCACACAATATGAGTCCATCAGCCAATCGCCAAACATATTTCCATGACAATGTGCTTCAAACAGACAGGCCCGTGAATGTTTGAGTACCGTATTTTACAGACTATAAGTTGCTATGGAGTTTAAGTTGCATCAGCCAAAAAACGCACAATGAAGAAGAAGAAAACATATATAAGTCGCAATGGACTATAAGTCACATTTTTAAATTTATTAAACAGTAAATTTATTTGATCAAATCAGACTCCAGGAAGAGACATTTCATGTTGAAAGGCGACTTAAAGTAATAACACTAGAACAGAGAACAGGCTGAACATGTGTCTGGTGATTTCACGTCACAGATGAACAGTTCTTCACAAAACTAGAGCAGAAACAACAGAACAAGTTTACCAAACTCTCCATCTCACTCCAAATCACTATCACTGAATCCACTGAATAATAATCCACTGAATTCTTCATCCTCGGTGTCACTTCTGAGCAACTCCACCAACTCCAGCTAAATCCAGCTTTTAGCTGTGATGAGCTTTTAGTTTTCTTCATTACAGTTTAAGTTTCCTCCACTTTTCTCCATCAAACACAAGTTTCTCTCACTCCAAACGTTCTTTCTGCTGCTCGATTGATCTTCTCTACAGACATTTCCAGTTCTCCACTCAAAATATACAATGAGTAATCATGTGTCTGTGTCCATTTGTTTATTTTTACAGAAACTTAACTTGAAGCTGCATGGCTCATTTGCAGATAGTGATAAAAACAGCTGGTGCTGGTGGACTGAAGGAGATTCAGTGGATTATTCACTGGACAAAAAAAGTCACCCCCTGGATTTAACTGAGCAAACAGGTCCGAGGTGCTGCAGGTGGTGAAGTGACAGTGGAGCAGGAGGAGGAGCCTGAGGTGCAGCAGATACTGGTACACAAGCCTAGAGCGCCCTCTTGTGGCCTCAGTGTGAAAATAACCAACATACGAAATTACATCTTGCTGGTGGAAACAAGTTGGCGTTCCTCGATGCAATAAAAGACTTTTAATATTTTCAGTCGGTGGTTCCTGCGACTTATACTCAGGTGCGACTTTTATATGAAATATATAATTTCACATCAAAAGTCGCACATAAGTCGCAGGAACCACCCAAACCCTGAAAAGTGTGACTTATAGTCTGAAAAATATGGTAATCCTTTTGTTATTCTGTCAACATCTCCAAAGCTCAAAATGTTCTGTTCCACCTTGTGATGTCATGAAGTGGTTGTGTTCATGCTAACAACCACAACAGGAAACGACATTGTAACAGAGATCAGAAAATGGTGTCATATTGGCCCTTGAACAAAAAGCTCAAGTAGTAAACGCTGTGAGAGCGTCAGTACCCGTGTAGAGAATACTTACCCAGCTGTACTGTGGCAGCTCTGGTAGTTGAGGTTTAGGGGGCGTGAGTCCGTACCTCTCCCCCAGCAGCAGCACCATCATCTGGCTGCGGCACACCTCGTTCAGGCACAGCTCCACGGCTCTGCCCGACTCCTCCTCTGTCACACCCCAGCGCAGTTCCACCTCCTGCAGGTAGAGGCAGTGTGGAGCAGCCCTGCGCCTCAGCTCCGGGAACACCGAGCGAACCAGGATGTCCCGCTCCGAGTGCATGTCCCTGAAGGTGGAGGAGATGAAGACGCGCACGCCACGCCACCTAGAGGACAGACAGAGATACACAGGAAAGTAGTATTAAAGAACACTTTGTGTAGTGAATGAAGAATGCTGTTCATAATGCTGCGTGAAGCGTCTTTGGGGACATGTGTCTGTGAAAAGTGCGACAGAAATAAAGTTACCTTGCCTTACCGTTTGAAGCTCATCTTTCATATTGCATGTATGATGTATAATGTAGGAAACAGACACAATGAAAAATTCTGCCAACTCATTCCCATAACACTGCCGACTCACCAACAACACAATACATGAGAAAAACAGCTTCTAAAGGGCAAAGAGTGCAAACTAAAATGTTCAAGTCTGCAGGGGGATGGAATGGAATAATATGACATTCTAACTTGTAACTGTGTTTTGTTTTGTGTATATCTGGGGCCTCTTTATAAGCTCAGGTAGGTTCTGGGAGTTCCCTTTAATAAGACCTCCACAGACTTGTATGAACTATTCTAAATGTACGTGTTTTGGAAATAAATAAATGAAAATCATATACCGGTAATTTGGACATTGTCAAACCCACTATTGATCTAAAACAACTTAATAAAAGAAACAAATCCACTGAGTTAGAAAACTGCAGTGACCAATGGGAGCTGGCATCACTGTAAACATGAGTTGGCACTTCTGATGGCTGCAAATCACACTAGCAGGCAGTGTGTTTTTTTCTTCATTTGAACCAACATTACTATGCTACACAGCTGAATCCTACATGCATCACTGATTAGGAAAATAAACTTGGAGGTGTGTACTGGGGACGGTGAAAGCAGGAATTGATCGGTAAAACGGTGTCTTGAAAATAAGATTACACAAATATGCACAGATCAGAGTCCTGCACGGGTTCGGGTTTGGGTTCGGGTCGGACGCAGGAGAGCGCAGGTCTAATCTGCAGTTTACAAAACATCATGTGCTGACAAAAACCAGGGCTGTGTTTTAAGTGAAATGCAAAAATGACATTGTTTTTGCAAAATGATTAGATGCAATATCCATGTTTTTGCTGCACACGCACATTCACAGAAATCTCTGCCACTTTTATTTCAAACCACGATGTCCTGCAGTTCAAAATGACCCTGAGGAGCAGAAAAGAAAATTAGCTAGTGGAGAAGACAAAGTTGTGGCTCTTTTTTAGCTCTTGGACTGATTTTCATTTGGGTGAGGTTCGGGTGTCGGTATGGATTTATAGTGGGTCAGATCAGGTGTGGAATTGTATTTAAATTCTGTCAGAAAACAGGTTGGGTGCAGATTGAGGTATGACAGGTACGGGCAGGTGTGGTTTGTCAAAATCAGACCCGTGGGGACTCAAATCACACCCACTACAACTCTGAGAGTGTAAATGCTGAAGGAAACAACTATAACATGGTTAAAAGCTCTAAATTTGCTATTTTGCATAGACTAGAATATGTGTGTATGAAATCACTTTGTTTTGATGTAGCAGTGATGAACATACCTCATGCTGGGACTGGCTGGTATGGACACTGCAGCACTGTCCCTCAGAGGCTCTTTAGTGCCCTCTGGTGGTGGGATGTTGTAAACTTTGTCCAAATGCTCCACGTGATCCAACAGTCGAGACGAACCGCGCTCTGCTACAAACCTGACCGCAAAAAGAAAAGCAATTGTGTTCCATTATACATTTATAAATATATTTATGCTGGGAAATGGATACAAGTTTGATTTATGTGTTAGAGAAATCCTGGTGTAGCCCTGTTAGGTGTGGCTGCTTTTACACTTACTAGACCAGGGCTAAACTAGAACTGGAACAGGACCAAACCAAGTCTATATCAGGACTAAACCAGGATAAAAGTGAACAGTTTAGTCCCAGTTTAGATCTAGTTTGGTCCCAGTTTTGGTCCCTGGTTTAGTTCTAGTTTTGCCCAATAATGAAATGCTCTTTTCCCCTTATACTGACCAATACTATCATAATAATATAATAATTTTATCTTGTCTTATTAAAAACATGTCTTTCAATATCCCTGAGCATAAACAACACAGATTTTTCATTGCCACTTAACAAAAAATAAGTAAATACAAAATTCTTCCACAACCGTCTTTCCTCAAGAGTAAGTGCACAGTCCTAATAGTAAAATTTCCAATCTGATTTCCATACTAAGGAATAGACTTAATACTCAATATGATTCTGATAAAAAAAACACTCTTCTTTATCCAACAGAATGTGATTTTCAACATTAAAGTTGAACTCCGGCACGTTTGAAGCTAAAGTCCGTTTCTAGAGGTGGTGGAATTCTGTCAGAAGCCAAAAAACGGCACAGATCAGTGTTTCCTCGGCGGAGATCTCACTGTGGCAGTGAGCCTGTCAAGGCAACAAACTAGTGTAGTGATGGGGGCAAGTTCTGAAACGACAATTTGCTTCAGACTGAAGAAGCTTAACTCCACTTTAACCCATCGTACAACAGCCACGAGTCTAACGAACCAAACGCTCTGGTTCACTCATTAGTGTCTGGAAACGTTAGAAAACAACTTCATAAGCAGCCTTAGACTTCCCTCTGTTGATTTCCCACTGCACAGGCCAAAGCCCAAAAGACTTGATCGCCGATGTCGTTTCTAATCCCATTTATTTATGAGTACGCTAAAAAAATATATTCCCAAACCATTTTCTTTCAACAACTTTCAGTTTCTCTTCTTCTTCACCGTCAGTAGTCGATCCTCACTTGTTGCTTCTGGCGACTCGAGCCTCTCGCTGCTCGACTGACTGGCCTGTGCAGTGGGAAATCAACGGAGGGAAGTCTAAGGCTGCTTATAAAGTTGTTTTCTAACGTTTCCAGACGCTAATGAGTGAACCAGGCAGAGCGTTTTGTTTGTTAGACTCGTGGCTGGCAGAATTCCACCACCTCTAGAAATGGACTTTAGCTTCAAACGTGCCCGAGTTCAACTTTAAATTGTGTTATTTTCTTTTCTGTTCCCATGTGCCCTTATATGTGTGTAGTCTCTCAGTGCTCCATGGGTGTTTACTCGTCTATGTGCTCTTCTACTTGTTCTGATACAGCTCAAGATTATTCTAAAGACATTCAGGAAAGCTTCAGTTCTGTCCTGTGAATGTGATGTTTTTAGTATCAATACCTTCTCAAATGAGTATTTCTTTGTTTATTGGTTTTAGTATTAATTAGTGTCTGATTTTAGATACTTCTGACAACCCAATTATGTGGAAAAAAAAATGCCTAGAAAATAACTTACCTGAGCACTTGCTCACTGAATCCTGTCAGTAAAACACAGTTTCTATCTGTGTCGTGTTGAACCGCACTAAAACTAAAACAGAAATGGACAGTTATTAAAGGTACATTGTGTAACTTTTCTGGTGGAGGCTCTGCCGCCTGCTCGTCTCTGTGGAGATATTATTGCTTTGGCTGGAATGTTCCACAGTTAGACATTACACACAACTTTCTATATGGAGACAAGCGGATGAAAACTGCTTATAGTCCGGTGCGACTTATACATGTTTTTTTTTCTTCTTCATTATGCATTTTTTGGCTGGTGCGACTTATAGTCCGAAAAATAAGGTATTTTCTGTTGCGTTTTCTTTCATTCACACATGTTTAACACACAAACCCTGCCTACCGAGGCTGAATTCTGCTCTCGAATGAAAAAAACCAAACGTTGTTCCACCTTGTGATGTCATATGGAAAAACAGGAAGTGCTCCACTGTGTTTTTAAACTCCGCACACCTTCACTAGAAACACTGTCCTCATTTCAGCCCGAGAATTCCCAAATCTACCGGACTAAAGGTAAAATGCATCCGCTAACTTGAAAATGACTGCTACATGACATCATAAGGTGGAACAGAGCATTCTGATCTCTGACAGACTAATAATCCACGTGTGAATGAAACAAAACTCTGCGTATGTTTTTGAGGAGATAACAATGTTCTAACACGGCTTGAAGCTCATAAGAGTCCATGTAGGACCTTTAATTAAGGAATTTTTGAGCATCTGTAACTGAATAAAAGCAAGACAGATACATTAAATCCTATACTGAGGAATATTCCAGACAAAGCAATAGCATCTCCATAGAAACAAGCAGGTGGTGGCAAATCCCCCACCAGAAAAGTTACACAGAAACACCTTTGCACATTTTATAGCGATTAACTGTGAATGAATTAAACCTAAAAATCAGAATTTACTTTGAATCAAGGACTATTTTAATGACAAGGGCTTTGGTGTTGATGTCTTTCCTGTAGATGTTTACGGCCATTTCAGCACCATAGTCGATGTAGTCGCTCACTACAATGACGTTATCCACCTGAAACAAAACAGAACTTTTAAAATATGTTTTTTTTTTAATAAAGAGGGGTTATTTTACTTTTACGGGGTATTATCACAACTTATAATGTGATGTGGGAGCTACTGTGTCCAAGTCATCATACACTGTAAACACCAGAAGAAGGAGTTGGACGAAGAAAACTTTGACTAACCCACCCTTATTCATTACATCATTTCAAAAAATGTGGTTGTTAATGTACACTGATCACAAAATTTTACAAATATTTAGATATAGCAAAATAAATGACACATTATACATATTAAATGTGTTACAGACAATCTTTTTTACCCATTTCATTGTTTTGAAAATGTGATCTTCAACAAATATAATGTAGTATATTGTATTGTATTGTTTTGTATTCATGGGGAATTGTCATAGGCTTGTGGGGGGAACCTTGTACAGAATCTTACAGCTAACCGCAAAGAGGATGTGAATTGGGCCTGGGAGAGATCACTAAATTACACAAACATGCATGGATGACATGTAAAACCTCTTCGGGGATGTTTTTGATGATAGCACAACATTTTCATATGGTAGTAAGCTTAAAAAAAAAAGGGGGAAAAAAGTATAATACCCCGTCTAAGTCTGGGGGAAATTGCTGATCACTTCCAAAAAGATAAATAAATATAATCTAGGTGAATGAAAAGTGTACCTTGTTTTGCTCTGAAAAACGGAAGAAGCCTGATTTCTTCTTATCTTCTTCTCTTTCTTCACAGGTCATACTGCCCAATTTCTACAACAATCAGAGGTCAGTAAATCATGAATCAAATCCTTCTAACAAATCACATGTGCTCTGCTGGGGGAGGAGCTCCAGGAAAAGAGACACTGGACACATCAACAAACTGATCTGTGAAGATGGACATGTGATCATCTGTGAGCTGGAGACATACGTCACAGTGAGGGACACGAGGACACTGGACATCATCAGATAATACTCCCTACAACTGTACAACTCACCCTTATGTAAGAGATAATACTCCCTACAACTGTGCAACTCACCCTTATGTAAGAGATAATACTCCCTACAACTGTGCAACTCACCCTTATGTAAGAGATAATACTCCCTACAACTGTGCAACTCACCCTTATGTAAGAGATAATACTCCCTACAACTGTGCAACTCACCCTTATGTAACAGATAATACTCCCTACAACTGTGCAACTCACCCTTATGTAAGAGATAATACTCCCTACAACTGTGCAACTCACCCTTATGTAACAGATAATACTCCCTACAACTGTACAACTCACCCTTATGTAAGAGATAATACTCCCTACAACTGTACAACTCACCCTTATGTAAGAGATAATACTCCCTACAACTGTACAACTCACCCTTATGTAAGAGATAATACTCCCTACAACTGTGCAACTCAGCCATATGTAACAGATAATACTCCCTACAACTGTGCAACTCACCCTTATGTAAGAGATAATACTCCCTACAACTGTGCAACTCACCCTTATGTAACAGATAATACTCCCTACAACTGTACAACTCACCCTTATGTAAGAGATAATACTCCCTACAACTGTACAACTCACCCTTATGTAAGAGATAATACTCCCTACAACTGTGCAACTCACCCTTATGTAAGAGATAATACTCCCTACAACTGTGCAACTCACCCTTATGTAAGAGATAATACTCCCTACAACTGTGCAACTCGCCCTTATGTAACAGATAATACTCCCTACAACTGTACAACTCACCCTTATGTAAGAGATAATACTCCCTACAACTGTACAACTCACCCTTATGTAAGAGATAATACTCCCTACAACTGTGCAACTCACCCTTATGTAAGAGAAAATACTCCCTACAACTGTACAACTCACCCTTATGTAAGAGATAATACTCCCTACAACTGTACAACTCACCCTTATGTAAGAGATAATACTCCCTACAACTGTGCAACTCACCCTTATGTAAGAGATAATACTCCCTACAACTGTGCAACTCGCCCTTATGTAACAGATAATACTCCCTACAACTGTACAACTCACCCTTATGTAAGAGATAATACTCCCTACAACTGTGCAACTCACCCTTATGTAAGAGATAATACTCCCTACAACTGTGCAACTCACCCTTATGTAAGAGATAATACTCCCTACAACTGTACAACTCACCCTTATGTAAGAGATAATACTCCCTACAACTGTGCAACTCACCCTTATGTAAGAGATAATACTCCCTACAACTGTACAACTCACCCTTATGTAAGAGATAATACTCCCTACAACTGTACAACTCACCCTTATGTAAGAGATAATACTCCCTACAACTGTGCAACTCACCCTTATGTAAGAGATAATACTCCCTACAACTGTGCAACTCACCCTTATGTAAGAGATAATACTCCCTACAACTGTGCAACTCGCCCTTATGTAACAGATAATACTCCCTACAACTGTACAACTCACCCTTATGTAAGAGATAATACTCCCTACAACTGTGCAACTCACCCTTATGTAAGAGATAATACTCCCTACAACTGTGCAACTCACCCTTATGTAAGAGATAATACTCCCTACAACTGTGCAACTCACCCTTATGTAAGAGATAATACTCCCTACAACTGTGCAACTCACCCTTATGTAAGAGATAATACTCCCTACAACTGTGCAACTCACCCTTATGTAAGAGAAAATACTCCCTACAACTGTGCAACTACTCATCCTTAACCCCCTCACCCTAACTCACCCACTCTAAAAATGTAAACCATGCCCCATATTCATACAGGCAGGTTAGAGGAAGTGTCTTGCCCAAGGACATAAATGCACCACTGCCCTGAAGAGGACTGAACCACTGGGTTGAAGGACAATGGCTCTAGAGTTTACTGTTAAACCAGTGGAGATTTTAAAGTTGCACTGTGTAACATTTCTGGTATGACACCTGCTCTGAGCGTTAGCCATAGCACTGGCCACAGAGTCAACAGTGGCTGCTCACATCTAGGGGTCCTCATTCACCAAAATAGAGAGTGGTATCGGATTGGTGATTTGGTCTGGTATCGGAGCTTTTGCCGATACTGGTATTAGTATCAGAACAGCCCTATATTGTACCATTTCCCTTCTGAACAACCCCAGCCGGTATGGATTATATTAAATGTGCACAGACCTTGATTCTCTTGGTGACGGCTCGTACATTTTCAAGCAGAACATCTGACTCCAGTTTGACCAGTGTCCAGTTATCATAGTGGGTGAGGACCAGACTGAAGTCCTCTGCACTGCTCCCGATCATCAGAGACAACAGCGCCCCCAACTCTAAAAGCTGCAGGGAGAAGACGGACAACGTAAAATAAATGATCATGAGATTACAGGGGGCCCTAGAACTTCTGTGAAGAGGGATTAAGTAAGGTCCAGGAGTTGTGTTTTGTTTCATTCACACAAACCCTGCATATTAAAGGGGAACTCGGGCACGTTTGAAGCTAAAGTCCGTTGCTAGAGGTGGTGGAATTCTGTCAGAAGCCAAAAAACAGCACAGATCAGTGTTTCCTCGGCGGAGATCTCGCTGTGGCAGTGAGAGTCTGTGAGTCTGTCAACTAGTGTAGTGATGGGGGCAAGTTCTTAACTTCCACGTAAAACACCAATTTGCTTCACACTGAAGAAGCTTAACTCCACTTTAACCCATCTTACAACAGCCACGAGTCTAACAAACCAAACGCTCTGCCTGGTTCACTCATTAGTGTCTGGAAACGTTAGAAAACAACTTTATAAGCACCTCACACTTCCCTCTGCTGATTTCCCACTGCACAGGCCAAAGCCCAAAAGACTTAATTGCCTATGTCGTTTTTAATCCCATTTATTTACGAGTGAATTATATTTTTTGAAAAACGCTAAAAAATACATTCCCGAAACCTTTTCTTTCAACAACTTTCAGTTTCTCTTCTTCGCCGTCAGTAGTCGATCTTCACTTGTTGCTTCTGGCGGCTCGAGTCTCTCACCGCTCGACTGAGTCTTTTGGGCTTTGGCCTGTGCAGTGGGAAATCAGCAGAGGGAAGTGTAAGGCTGCTTATAAAGTTGTTTTGTAACATTTCCAGCGACGGACTTTAGCTTCAAACGTGCCAGAGTTCAACTTTAAGGCTGAGCTCTTCTCTCAAACAAAAAACGCTCTGTTCCACCTTGTGTTGGCATGTGGCAATACAGGAAGTGCTCCACTGTGTGTTTAAACTCCACAGTTCTGATTTTGAGGAGGTAACAACATTCTAACATGGCTTAAAGCTCATAAGAGTCAGTTTTGTGTGATACGGGAGCTTTAATGTACAGGAATTCACTGCATCACTCACAGTTGGGGAGGGTGAATTGCCTGGAGCCTTTCCCTTGTCCCCCTCCTCTCCCTGGGGTGGGTTGGGGTCCGGGGGGAGGCAGAAGTCTTCGGAGGAGCGGGAGTACGTCATGTTTGGGTTGAGGAGGACCACAGTTTTCCCGGGCAGAGGGGGGATGTTGTAACGACAGGAGATCTGAACCGCCTTCTCCAGGGCGTCACGGTAACGCTGCAGTAGCTCCACAGAGTACGTCTTCCTACTGCGCGGACACACAGAAAATACATCCACTTAAAAAGGACCTACATTATGCAAATGGGCTCTTGTGGGCTTTAGGCCGTGTTATAATGTTGTTACAGACCTGGAGTTGTGTTTTGTTTCATTCACACATATTTGAGTAACCCTTTATTATTAGTCTGTCTACATCTCCAAAGTTCAAAATGCTCATTCCACCTTGTGAAGTCATGAAGTTTTCAAGTGAACAGCTCCTTTCACTTTCAGTTCCATAAAAAAAAAAGGCAATTCCAGGTCTGAAATCATCCCAATGATTCTAGTGAAGGTGTACGGAGTTTAAACACACGATGGAGCACTTCCTGTATTTACCACACGACATCACAAGGTGGAACAGAGTGTTTTCCGCTTGAGGGAAGAACTCATCCTAAATCAGCAGGGTTTGTGTGTTAAACATGTGTGAATGAGACACAAGTCCAGGTGTGTTTGTGATACACAGATCAGAATAACAGCGTCATGTGGCCCCTGTCGTGCTGGTACCTGGCGGCAGACAGCAGCTGGGCTCTCTTGGTCTTGTAGAGTCTGTAAACCAGAGGCACAGACAGAGTACAGCGCAGACGGCTCTTTGGGGTCTTGTCCCACTCCAGACTCCTAAACCTTCGACTTTTGGGAATCTTCTTGAGGATTTCCTTCAGGATGTTCTGTCTCGATGGAACGGCCTCAGCTGTAGCAGCGGCTACAGGGGGAGAATCGGGTTTGTTGTGCAAAGTGCTCATTTCAAACTCAGTATAGATACTAAGATTCAATACTATACTTAATACTGATAAAAACACACTTATTTAGACAACAGAATGTGATTTTCAACATTATAATATTTTCTTTTCTATTCCCACGTGCTCTTATATGCGCGTATCCCTCAGTGCTCCATGGTTATGTGCTCTTCTACTTGTTCTGATACAGCTCAACATCATTCTAAAGACATTCAGGAAATCTTCATTTCTGTTCTGTAAATTGGACTTTTTTTTGTAGTATAGATACTTGCTCTTGTTTTATACTTCTGACAACCCTAGAACGTATAAGTAATCAATATATTATTCATGGGGTTTTCTGACCTGTCATGTGGCTCTAGATATTTTCCTTACACATACAGTTATACACATAAGTTCACAGACTCTGGCAGAATTGATGATTTCTTGGCCGTCATTCAGAGAATATGAAGATAACACAAAAACTTTTCTTTCACTCATGGTCAGTGCTTTGGGTGAAGCCGTTTCTAATCAAACAACTGTGTTTCCTCTTTTTATCCTCTTGAGACCCTGTGGCCCCACACGAGGACATTACATTTTTGCCTCTTAGCACCATGATTTTCAATTATTTTAAACTTTCACCTGTAATCAACTAAAAACCTCTACAGCAGCTCCCGAAAGTAAAAAAAAAACTGCATGGTAAAGTTTAGATGCAAAATTTAAAACCAATGTATTTATGTACAATAATGTCTCTTCATGTATCTTAATGTCTCTTCATTTGGCATTAAAATTTGACACATTTTATTGCCCACAGCAGACGAGAGCCTCAGGAAATGTCCTCGTCTGAAGACATTGGGACTGTGTTATATTATTGATTGTACATGTTGTTAGGTAAACTTGGGAATATTTAGATGAGTTTACAGTTATAAATTGCTGGACGTTTCTGCTGCTATAGGGAAACTGCTGCCTGTCTCCACTTTTTGCACCTCTACTTTTTTTTGTAACGATTGAAAACCAGAAAAAATTAAAACTGTGGACCACATTTTCAGGCCTTTTTGTGTGTTTTTAACCTCACTCACTGAACCCCAACCCGCTCACGGTCGACCTACGTCACATTTGGCAGGTTTAGGGCTTGAAATAAACAGCTAATTGCTGTTTGTTTGTTTTTTGTAATTTATTTATACATTTTAATGTTTTTACATTTTTTAACCAATGGTGTCATACAGAAGACTTACTTAGTAGGTCCTACTTATCCCAAATAGCAAGAAGAAATGAAAAATGCACCAGACAAAAGCTCGGGTCTCAGGAGGTTAAATCATAATGAAACAGACACTACACAAATGACCCAGTGACAGAGTCTTCTGTGATAGTTGTGGATGTGTTATTTTCTCTGATGGTAAAGACGCCCAACTGCACATCCTAAGAATTGATTCTGTATATGTTATGCTGTATGTTAGTCTCACTTAAAGTCTGCAGCTCCATGATGACTTTATAAGCTGCAAGGAACCGAATAGGGAACTGCCGACTCTGGATCACAGCTTTCTGTAAAGACAAGAACAATTTGTCTCTGTTCACGCAATACACAAAATTAAAGACGACCAAATCTGTGAACTACTTCAGCTAATGGCCATAACGGTGGTATAATAAGGTACTACTCTGACCTTATTGGTGAGTTTGCCAAGTATCTGTCTGTGGTGGGCCTCACTGATTCCCGTCTTGATCATGTTTCTCAAGTTTCTCAGCATCGCCATAAAAGGGAGAGAGTTGTTATCTGCAGAAAAAAGTAAGATTTTTAAAGACATATTGTGCTTGGATCTGCTGTTACATCATCTATATTCTAGAAATTTTAAATCCCAATATTCATCTAAAACAACCTCATAAAAGAAAAGTCGGCCCCTCCTATGGACGGCTGCAGATCACGCGAGCGAGTGGCAGATTTTTTTTATTTACAGTACACAAAAAAGAGCGACGCTGCCAAATCCTGTGTTTATCACCAGTTTCAGAATAAAGATGACACAAACATGCATAGATCACTCGAAATACAACTTCAGGAAGGTAAATGAGCAGAGAAAACAACTATAACACGATTAAAAGCCTGTTTATTGTCACTTTTTGAAACAGTACCTATGAGCTTCTCCCATGTAGCGGCCTTGTTTCCCTCCCGACACAGCAGGCGCTCCCAGGTCTCTGGTTCTTTGAGTTTCATCCTTTTCCCGGCTCGGTCTCGGTCCCACGTCCCTTTAATCCCACTGCGCGTGAACGCCTTTGCATCAGAGGGGTACCTGTGGGTGACAGAAGAATGACTGCATTAGATAATTAAGAGTTTGTTCACACTTGTCCCGTTACGTCCTGGTTTGAGCCCAGTTTAGTCCTGGTGTAGACCTGGTTTAGTTCTGTTCTGCTCCTGGTTTAGTCCTGATCCAGTCAAGGTTTAGTTTCAGGTTTAGTTCTGGTCTAAGGCCGCCACACACCACAGGATTTTTTGGTCCTAAAATGATTTTTAAACGTGTGACAAAAAGTGCAAACACCACAGACATGAGGAGAATCTTGTGAAACTTAAAATCTCTGATCTCCCAGAATGCAGCAGGATCTGTGTGGACCACAGGATCTAAAGCTGTGAGCTGATGGCCTCAGCTGTTTCCTGTCTACAGTAAAACCAGTCGCTCTGAGACTCTGAAGTGTTCAAAGATCAGAGCTCTGCACTTCCAGTTTAGACACAAGTCAAACTGTGTGATTATTATGTGTGAAATGTGGAGCAAAACTTCAGATCCAGGATTTTTAAAGCAGAAAAGAGGAGATAAAGTCCACAGGAAGTAGAGTCACTGTGGCTGATCTGCAGCTTCACCTGAGAATTCTCAGCAGACTTACCTGGTAAAATACTGAATAAAATGAAAATAAATAAATTCTCTCCAGCTACGTTTAAACTATGGGCCTTCTGCATTATTACGACATCAAATGTGTATTTTTCGGACTATAAGATGCACTTTTTTTCCAGAGTTTGGGTGGTCCTGCAACTAACATATTAGATTTTTCACACCGATAGTCCATAAACCAAATATATGAATTGTATGTGTGAATTAAAAATGAAAAAACAAGTCATTATCCATTTTTTCATTTTGGTTTTAGAGACAAATAATAAAGAAAAGAGTTTTGTTTTCTTATTTTTGGTTCTGTATTGAAAAACGAATGAACGATCCGTGATTGTTCTCTATTCGGTTGTTTTTATTACTATAACTTCTAGAACTCGCCTTTCAAGATGAGATATTGGTTCTTTCCCCCAAAAAGTGCGACTTATACATGTTTTTTTCTTCTTCATTGTGCATTTATTGGCTTGTGCGACTCCCGAGCGACTTACAGTCCGAAAAATGCAGTGCTCATAGCAGATTTGAGAAGCATTAAAAGGATCTTACTTGCGTCCCAAAATGGCCATCACGTATTCGGCCGGGTCTTTAATGTGAAGTTTTCTGATCATTTTCTTCAAACTAAACTCGCTCTGCTTTTTCTCCACCACCTGTGTTTTGGCCTTGCTCTTTATCAGGGAAAAAAAAACACCATTTTAAAACATGAGAATGGATTTTAGTTGAAGCATGTTTGAAATGCAAGTGTGAGGCCGTACAAGTTTTCGGACAGCGTCTGGTTCTGATCTGAGCAGGTTTGCCCAGCGCTGCAGCTCTTGGTCCGATGGGTTCTTCTAATAATGTAAAAAAAAAAAACAACAACAACAAAAAAACACATTGATACAGAAAGTGAAAATCCGCTTTTGTGGAGCTCAGGTCTGGGCTTTTTTTTTCCTCATATTGATCCATCTTGATTTTCACTTCCTATTGAAATTCTATATCAGATACTTTACTTTTCAATAGCGAGAGAAAAATGTCTTTCAGTATTGAGTTCAAGAGCATAAACAAAACAGTGCAGAGTTTTAATCATTGCCATTTAACACAAAATTGTCCCATTTCTTCCTCTGAAGTGCTCCGTCAAAACATACAGGGAGTTGTGCTTTGTTCTATTCACATGTTTAACACACGAGTATATTTAGGCTTCTCTCCAACAGAAAGAAGTTTTTTGCAACACTCAAAGCTCACAAGAGTCCTTTTTGTGTAATACAGGACCTTTACAAACTTCCAAACATATTAGTGGTAATTAGAAACAGGAACTGAACCTTAATCTTGATTCAAATTTGATTAAATGCCTCGTCTTGATTTTTTTTAAATGAGGAAACAACATCATATCAGGGTTAAATGCTTTAAACAAGCAGTTTGGAATTTTGGACATAGGGCCTCATTTCCTGGTGAGCCAGAGCGTTGGAGACGTGTGGAGACACTTTTTGGAATCTTCCATCCAGTCCTTGTATTTGCAGAGGTGCTGGTGCTGGGCTAGTGCAGGTCAATGGCCACAGTCGTCCTGCCACTAACACAGTCTGACCCACTCCACAGTGCAGATGGAGTGAGTCCACACGTCTCCAACACTCTGGCTCATGAGGAAACGAGGCCCTATGTCCAAAATTCAAAACTGTTCCTCCAACTGAGTATAATATAAGACTATGTGGACGTACCTTTGCTTTGGACCTATTTCTGTTGTGTTTACAGCGATGTTTTCGAGTGTTGTATTTTGCAAGCTGATATTCACTGAACTGTTTGAATTTGTCCGTCAGCCCCTTCTTCAGACACATGGGCAGAGAGCGACTGAAACACTGCACAGGAAAAACAAAAAACATGTTCAGAATACATTAACGTACGTTTATTAGTGTTTTTAGAGTCAATTCCCCATCGACTTACACACAAAACATATAAAGGTGCACTATCTTTTCTAGTGAAGATTCGCTATCTGCTTGTCTCCATGGAGATGTCACTGCTTTGCCTGGAATGTTTCATAGTATAGCATTAAACATATCTAGCTGGTGTTTATTCAATTACTCATGTTTTAATTGCTCTAAAACACCCTGGGCCCAACATTTCCATGACGCCACACAGAAGTAGGCCCTTCCCCAGGCCAAATAAGAGTTTGAGATGTAAGCATGCTCAGAGAAAGGACGTTTGCTTTTCTACTTTTGTCAGTGCAATAAAAACATCCCAAAATACTCAATACCGTATTTTCCAGACTAAAAGTCACACTTTTTTATGCTTTGTTTGGTCCTGCTTATACTCAGGTGTGACTTAAATACAAAGTATTTAAGTCACACTGAGGCCACAAGAGGGCGCTCTAGTCCATTATCTACAGTCCCTGACAAAGGTCTTGTCTCTTATCCATTTTGTAGAAACAAAAGTTTATACCCTGACTTTAAATTACTCGATTGGTTTTAAAAATGTCTCATATTAAAGCTAAAACCCTCCCAAATTATGCTCAATATACTAAAATAAATTTGCTTCACTGAAGAAACATTGATCATTTAATGAACACAGAAAGGTCAGATTTTGGCAAGACAAAAGTTTTGTCGCCTACAGAAAATTGAACAAATAATTTACTTCAAATACAAAAATCTGTTGCATAACGTCAGTGAATTAAGTAGTGGTGCTGTGAGCTCCATATTTAATATCTTGTATGACTTCCATGAGCTGAAGGACTTCATCCATGTGGTTCGACAATGATTCATACAGTTTGTTGATGAAGTCATCAGGAACAGCAAAGAAAGCGTCTCACAGCCTCCAGAGTTCATCCAGATTCTTTGGTTGTTCCTTCCGTGCTTCCTCTTTCATTCTACCCCAGACCTGCTCAGTGATGTTCATGTCTGGTGCCTGGGCCAGTCCTGGAGCACCTTGATCTTCTTCACCTTGAGGAACTTTGATGTAGAGATAGAAGTATGTGATGGAGCTCCATCCTGCTGCAAAATGTGACCCCTTTTATGGTTGGGAATGTAAGAGGTGCTAATACTTCTTGATATTTTAGGCTATTGATTTTGCCTTCACCCTGCAAATGTCTCACACACCCCCATACTGGATGTACCCAGACCATGATTTTTCCACCACCAAACTTAACTGTTTTCTGGGTGAATCTTGGATCCATGTGGGCTCCAGTAGGTCTCCTGCAATATTTGCGGCGGCTGTGATGTAATTCAACCGAGGATTCATCTGAGAAATCCACCTTCTGCCACTTTTCCAGGGTCCATCCTTTTAGCAGGCTGTGGGCCTTGGCAAATGCCACACGGTTTTTTAATTGCCTTTTGTTTAGTGCTGGTTTCTGTGCACTGATTCGACCATGGAGGCCATTTCCAGACAGAATTCTACAAACTGTTCTGGTTGACACAGGGACTTGAGGTGACCAGGCCTGGTGGAGCTCTGCTGCAGTGGAAAAGGGGCCTTGGATTTTCCAATCAACAAACGGTCCTCCCGAGCAGTTGTCTTGCGGGGTCTGCTGGACCTGGGCTTGTCAAAAACATCTCCAGTCTTTTCAGATCTTTGTCTTATTCTTTGTACTTGACGCTGAGACACATTGAAGGTGTCAGCCACCTCAGCAGTGGATCTGGTCTTCAGCCTCTTGATAATTAACGCTTTGGTCTCAGGGTGGATCTTAGGCAGGTTGTCAGAGGTCAAGTTGCAGTTGATGTGAGGGTCTGGTGTGCTGGGGTTCTTTTTATACTCACCCACTAAGTGACTGATCAGTAACTGATCACAGGTGAGGCTGGAATCTAGGACTGGGTGCATCATATGACAAGGAGACAAAATCTGACCTTTCTGTGTTCAGTAAATGATCAATGTTTCTTCAGTGAAGCAAATTTATTTTAGTATATTGAGCATAATTTGGGAGGGTTTTAACTTTCATATGAGACATTTCTAAAACCAATCAATTCATTTAAAGTCAGGTTATAAACTTTTGTTTCTACAAAATGGATAAGGGACCAGACTTTTGTCAGGGACTGTACTACTCCACGTGCTCTTCTGTACCACTGTCACTTCTGCTCTAAAGCGCATGTCTCCTGCAGAAAGAGCTGCTGTCCTACTGCAAGTAGAGAAATCTGCAGCTGAAAACGTTGATCGAGGAGCAGAAAGAAAGTTTGGAGTGAGCGAAAAACCTGTGTTTGATGGAGAAAAGTGGAGGAAACTCGAACTGCAGTGAAGAAAACAAAAAGCTGGATTTAGCTGGAGTTGGTGGAGTTGCTCAGAAGTGACACTGAGGATGAAGAATTCGGTGGATTTAGTGATTTGGAGCGAGATGGAGAGTTTGGTAAACTTGTTCTGTTGTTTCTGCTCTAGTTTTGTGAATAACTGTTCATATGTGACGTGAACACACCAGACACATGTTCAGCCTGTTCTTCTCTGTTCCAGTGTTATTACTGTAACTTGCCTTTCAACATGAAATGTCTCTTCCTGGAGTCTGATTTGATCAAATAAATTTACCCCCAAAAATGTCCAGTCCAGTGCGACTTATATATGTTTTTTTCTTCATTGTGCATTTTTTGGCTGGTGCAACTTAAACTCCAGAGTGATTTGTAGGCCGGAAATTACAGAAGGTTTTTATTTCTGACTTTTTTTGTTACAAAGTTCCACAGTAGGGCTTTAAGTCCATGTGGGGAACTATTCACCTCATTCCAGAAGTTGCCGTGGGCGCAGCAGCCATCCTCATTCAGGTCGTGTTACTTTGTGTGGGGCTTTCGATGTTGAAAAGAGCCGTTTAAACCCCCAGAGAATCAATGCGACTTGTTGGTCACATGAACACTGAACATTTTACACAAACGAACAGACTTTATGTCAGATTTAAGATATAAAACATTTTCCAAATTCTCCATTGACATGAATGAGATCCCCGTTTAACTGGAAGTGCTGCAGTTTTAGTTGCGGTTTAAGAATTTTGAGACAGCAGAATAAGGTGGACAGCACCCAGAGGAAAATGGATAAATTAGTACTGTTTATTTATACCCACAGTAAAACTCTTTTGACAAGCTTAAAGTGGTGTTGTGAACACTTTGGACTGTTTTTACTCACAGTGCTGTAGATCCTGACCACCTCGAGCCAGTCTGAGGGGAGCTGGACTGCGGCGCAGAAATACCGCCGCACGTGGCACTTTGCCGAGGTGAGGTTAGCCGCTAAAGCTAACAGGAAGTTAGCCGTGATCCTGATGTTCAGCTCCTGGCGAGTGTAAACAGCCACCTGCGTCATGACAACAAGGACACGATTTAATAAGGGACTGTTCATGAAATGCTCTCAGTTTTAAAATCAAAAGTGAGTGAAAGATAAAACCCTCTTCTGTTAGAATATTTCAGCCGTTTTCTGCATCTGAGAAGGACGCTGTGACCAAAATAATGCCAACACAGCGCAGGGACACGTGCGTATTGACAGAACATGTGTATTGAATCATTTCGCCAGTATCGAACGATTCAATATCATATCGAATATCGTTGCATCCCTAGTAGACACGCTATTTTTTCCTATAAAATGCCTTGACGAGTCTTGGGAACTAACCATAAACTGTATAAAGAAGCGTATTAGGGGAGTGTGACATCACCCACAGCGTTCAGCTCCAGTCAAATAAAGCTCACTGAGGCTAGCAGTTATTAAGAATAGAAATGTACGGACAAACGGCAAAATAAAAACACCAGGATCATGTAGAGTGGGTTAATATGAACATTTGACCAAAATGGGGAGTCCAACAGCAGCAGTTGAGATAACAATTTTTCAGTAGAAACGGAATTGTAGCCGGAGTCGGTAGAACCAGAAGTGAGCCCATAAATATCAACATTTCTTATTTTGAACGAGACAACTGTCAAGTTACGGTTACTGTTGCATGCTTAAAAAGATAAGGTAAATAGGTAAGGTTTAAAATAAGAGGACATGGACTTGGATTATCAGCATGAACTCATGATGGACTCACCTTTAGCAGAAACTCAGGGTCTTGTTCCGAAATATCTCTGCCGAGGTTTATGACCTTAGTCCATACAGAGTCCTCGCTGTTCCAGTCCTTCTGACCCGGAGACGTGGACTTATTCACCAACGAACAGCACACCAGGTTCAGCAGAAGGTACTGATGGGAAATAATAACAAATATATGAAGATAAATAAGGACAAAACTCACCGTCAGGGCCCAAACTGATCTCAGAAGCTAAGCAGGGTTAGGCTGGGGTAGCACTTGGATGGGAGACCACTGGAAATAACAGGTGCTGCTCATTGTGTCTTTAGGCAAGACACATATTTAGGCTGAGTTCTCCTCTCAAACTGAAAACACTCTGTTCCACTTTGTGATGTCATGTGGTAATAAAGGAAGTGCTCTAATGTGTTTTTAAACCTTACACACCTTCACTAGAATCATTTGGATCATTTCAGCCCTGGAATTGCCAATCTCTACTGATTAAAGTTAATGGGCAGTTGTTAACTTGAAAACTACCACTACATGACATCACAAGGTGGAACAGAGCATTTGAGCTTTGGAGATGTAGACAGATTAATAAACCAGGTAGGGCTGCAACTAACGATTATTTTCATAATCGATTAATCTGGTGATTATTTTTCAACTAATCGATTATTAATCGGATAAAAAGAAGGAAAGTGCTCCAAAACTGTGCTAAAAGTAAGTTAGCCGTGCGTCCTGGGTTTACGCACAGAAGCTGTGCTCGCTCTGCCAACCCCTCTCTCTATTACGCACGCGGTCAGATCAACAAAGCTTTGACCAATCACGGTGTTCGTGGGCTTGTACCGCACACTCTGTGATGGACAGGAGCACCAGCGAATCACAGAGAGGGTTTAAGAGGTGAACTAAACTAGTTAATAGCTTAGAAACACATTGTTCCAATGCAATCGCGGCTAATATGTGCGAACTAGCTAACACCAAGCAACTTCGGTTTAACTTGTATAGTGTCAAACAATACGTTGTGATTAAAACGTTCCTATTAACTTGTACCAGTAATGCACCCAACTACTTTTCATGTCAAAAAAAGGTTGCCAATATGTTTGTGAAATCTCACCAGAGTCTGACTGATTTTAAAGGGAGAGACGCCATTTCTCAAGTGTCCTCTTTTTCCCCCGTGTTAACCTTTCCTGTTCTCGCCCCTAACCGTGGTTGGGGAGCACAGAAATCGTCTTCTCCAGGGCCGGGATTGCTTCCTCTGGGGTTAACTCCCTTGAGGACCTCGTGCGTTTGCGGTGTATGAAAATGTAAATAAAAGGAGGCAGTTTCGCTGCAGAGTGGGGCTTTATTAGCTCACTACACTGTAGGAGTAGCACCTTTTACCCTCTACTTGCCCGATCGCCGTCTCTGTCTTTCCCTGAGAGCACACGCGGACACACACCCGGAGCGAGACCCGGCTCCACTGCTCCAGACATACATCCAGCACACAATCACTCACCCTCTCTCTCTCTCCTGCACTGAGCTATAGACACAATATAGACACATCTCACAACACCCGATTCTCCGCTTGGACTTTGTCACGTGAACTAGTCAACTAATCGACTACTAAATTAGTTGCCAACTATTTTAATAGTCGATTTTAATCGATTTAATCGATTAGTTCTTGCAGCCCTAAAACCCGGTATACTCTATGTATATGTTTTTGAGGAGGTAACAACATTCTAATGTGGCTTAAAGCTCACGAGAATCCATTTTGTGTAATGTACAACCTCTAACCCAATGTGGTTATAGTTTGATCAATAACAAAAAACAACAACAAATATTTAGATATTATAGTAGGGGTGGGCGATATCTCGATATTTAAAATATATCGAGATATTTTTTAAACTCGATATGAATTCTGACATATCTCTATAGTGGTTACGTTTACTTCTGGTTTCACCGCTTCGCTTGTTTTGCCTTTTCTGTGCCGTGCTCGCCTCTGCCTCCTCGCTTATGTTCCCTGTGCTCATCCCCGGAGCCCGGAGCTGGCCGCGGACTAAACCAAAACTAGGACTAAACCAGGACTAAACGCGGCCGCAGAGCCCGGGGCTCGGCCGCGGACTTGACCAGAACTAGGACCATGGGTTCTCCAGTGCACCCATTTCACTTGCATTTGCGAACAAATATTTCATTGTGCAAACTTGGAAAACAAAACAGGCGCATCTGTGCGAATGCTTCTGCAGCTACAATTACGGAGCTGCGCACAGGCCTAACATGACGAGTTAAACTTTCTAAATGCACGTTTCCCAGTGCGAGCACAACCATAGGACACCCCGACCGCGCACAACTCCATCATACGAGTTCCGCGTGTGGCTGATATCACTGATACGAACAAACTCCCCTTCAAAACACACCCACGCCCACCTTAAATGAGGAGCGCGCCGCAGCAGGACCCACACCTGTCCCACCTCTCATTAGACAGCCCCACACTGCTGGACTTCCCTCTCTAAAGCGAGAGCTTTGTCTTGGTCTTGTCTCGGACTCGAGCGCATTTGGACTCGGTCTTGTCACGGACTCAAGGTCTGAATACTGAGTGTGATCATATTTGTCACAATGTGCGTTTGGTTTGGTAAATGTGCAGAGACTAAACATCACTTTAAAACAAGAGAATGTAACTCCAGTTAGGAATGTCAAAATACAGGTTTAAAAATCCTGCACACTTTTTTCACTTTGAAGCAGTTTTGTGTAAAGTGCCAGTGGAAGTTCTCTTAAAGAAGAGGTTTTTAAACTGTGGGTGAGGGTCCAAAAAGGGGCGCAGAGTGTTTAAGTGCAGTACTAAATGAATATTAATCAGATAAAATGTGTCTGTTGTTTTTGCAGTAGTTTGGGAGAAGGGTCATTTTCCCTGTAAAGATATCGAGATATATATCGTATATCGAGATATAGCAAAATATATCGAGATATATTTTTTGGTCCATATCGCCCAGCCCTATATTATAGTATAAATATCAAATGTATGTTATATAATTAAGTATGGATTCTATCTCTCACCTTGTTGTCCTTGATCATCTCCTCTCGGTCCTTCTCGTTTCTCTTCACCTCCTCAAACTCCAGTGTTATGACTTCACTCTCCTCTGGGGCCACTTCCTCTTCCTCCATATCAGGGGATTCAAAGATGGCCGACGTGCTCTCCTCTTCCTCCACAAACATGGAGGACTCTTCTTCAGACATGTCCACTTCATCCTCGGAGTAATGCTACAGAACGAGAGGAAAATGTATGTGAGTTATTTGCTTATTTATTTATACACCTGTGGCCTCTGCTCTGCATTACAGGACCTGTTTGTGTTCTCGCTTTGCCTGGAATGTTCCACAGTATGGCATTAGTCAATGGAGTCAATCCACAAGCCAAGTTATAAGTCAGATCTGTGGAGACGTGACCCCATTCACAGTAAGAATGCAAATGAGTTTAATGCCTTACTGTGAAACATTCCAAGTAAGGCAATAACATGTAAGCAGGTGACGCACTCCCCACCAGATATAAGTGTACAATGTAAAGTAGTAAAGTCGTTTTTTATTTATTTATTTTTGCCAAAATTTCTTGAAATATATTGTTTCTGATCAGGTGTTGAAAATGTCCATCTACCATTGAAAGCCCCACTATAACATAACCTGCCCCGGTGGAGGGCAGCTCATCCACTTGTCTTCACGGAGCAGTTCTTGTTAGGTCTCAAACTCGCTGAAGAATGGAATAAAACTGATCTGTTCCCATGGAGAATGTTCCAGAGTTTGGGTTTAACTTCCTGTCTCAGTGGACACATACATGTGGAGTGCCTGCCTCAATGGTCTTTATGTTACTCTCAAATTAATCACATCTGCAGCTTTTACCATGTAAAAAACTGCAAAAATCACAGGTGTAGTGTCTAAATCAGACTTGGAGAGACTTCTCCATGCGTTTGTCTCCAGTAGGTTAGATCCTGTAATGGCCTCTCACTGTGAGAGCTGCAGAACATCCAGAACGCTGCAGCTCAGGTCCAGACTCCAACCACGAAGTCAGAGCATATGTGTCCTGTGGTCAGGTCTCTGCACTGCCCCCTGTGGTCAGGTCTCTGTACTGCCCCCTGTGGTCAGGTCTCTGTACTGCCCCCTGTGGTCAGGTCTCTGCACTGCCCCCTGTGGCTCAGACAGTTTAAAGCAGCTCTGCTTGTGCACAAGTCTCTCCATGGCTGAGCACCAAAGTGCATCTGTGACATGTTAGTGCCACATGAACCATCTGTACTCTGAGGAGCTCAGGGACCGGCCTCCTGCTGGTGCCAGAGTCAGGACTAAACTCAGGGATTCAGAGTTTCAGATTCATGCAGCTAAAACCTGGAACAGTCTGAACATGTGAGACAGACTCTACTCTGACTCTGTTTAAATCCAGGCTCAAAACGGTTCTGTTTAGCGACGGCACGGTAGCTGAGTGGCAACGCTCAGGCCTCACAGCAAGAAGGTTGCGGGTTCGATCCCCGGGTCACCCGGGCCTTTCTGTGTGGAGTTTGCATGTTCCTCCCCGTGTCTTGATGGGTTTCCTCCGGGTACTAACACCATGTTGTCCACCCTCCTGTGGGCTCACCACCTGCAGAGGGGTTCATAGGGGGGTCAGGTGCTATGAGTATTGGGCAGCAAGCTGCCCCCGCGACCCAGCCGGATTAAGCGGGAGAAGATGAATGGATGGTTCTGTTTAGCTGTGAATGACTTCATTTCATTTCTCATTCCGCACTTTTATCTCTAATTCTCTCTAATTTAATGTCTCTCTCTTTGTAATTTTCTGATGATTATTTATGTTTTGATTTGTTTGTATTGTGATTTTAATGTATTTCTTTGAATTACTTTGTGTACAAATTGTGCTGTACAAATAAACTTGCTTTGTGTTGCTTTAATAAAACCTTCAGTCTTACCACAGTGGTGTCTTCCCCGGCACAGCACATGGGGCTGGGTGTGTCTCTGCTCTGGGCCTCTCCATCCGTCTTCTTCACGGCACCATGAACAAACCTGTTCAACAGTGAGCTCCCAGGCAGAGCCGCCAACACTGCAGAGGGCTGAGGCACTGATATGAGGGGAGAGTCTGTGTTTAACAGCTTATTCTGGGTACAGAGGAGAGAGGAGGAGGACGGGAGAGTACAGAGGAGAGAGGAGGAGGACGGGAGAGCACAGAGGAGAGAGGAGGAGGGCGGGAGAGTACAGAGGAGAGAGGAGGGTGGGAGCGTTTGAGACAGGAGTTTAGAGGTGGTGGAGGAGAGGAGGGAAGGCTGGAGAGAGGGGCAGAGGAGAGACTGAGATGACAAAGTTAAAAGTGGGGAAGCATTATTATTATTGGGGGGTTGGAGTAAAGTGGACGTTTGGGAGAGCAGCTTGTTTTCCAGATTTGGAGCAGTGCAGGTGTAAGCCAGACTCTGCCCGTCTCCAGAAGCCCCTGTGGATAAACTCAAGGTCTTCATGTCTGCAAAGAGAAATACATGGAGTTAAGTGAAAGAGGTCTCTGCTGAAAAGCTGCACTAGTGCTGTCAATTCAAAATAGTCACACCAAATTAAAAGAAACAGAAGCAGTCAACAAAAAGATCACTTTCCAACAATAACAAAAATATTCTGTCTCAGTTTCCAACATCAACTACTGTAGGAGGAGGAGAATAACTGTCCCCTTAAAGCGTCCATAAGTTTACACTGCAAATTTCATCAAACTAACCAAGATGTATTCTTGACCAAAAATCTTACTTATCTTGTTTTAAGGGATAAAATATTTCTTTTTTTTTTTCTTATCTAGTTTTTATATTTATAAACTAGTTCGAACGCACAAAACAGTTGTTAAGATGGATGTAAATCAGTCGATCTTGGACTGAAATTGTCCAGTATCTCTGAACCGTCTGTTTGTAAAATGGAAAGATTAAAAGATTTAAAAAGTTTTAGAAGTGTGCTGCAATTTGTCAATATGTTCCCAAGTAGTAGTCTTAAAATAAGGAAATAAAAAATGTCATTAAGATTCATAAACTAAAATCGACAATAAAACAGTCAACAATAGGCTTTATATTCTAGTTTTAAGATTTTTCAGCTTCATTTATTAGTGTTTTATGCTTTATTTTAGATAATTTATTACTTAGAATAACTGATTTTTATCTTATGCTGAGATTTATGAAGGCCTGGATATATTTTCTTATTTTATGATTTCTTGAGAAGTAAATTTCACGTCCTGCACTGGCAGATCATTTCACTTGTTTCCAGAGCATTTGAACTTTAAACAAGTGCATTTTTCGAGTTTTAAGGACGGGTATTTCTGCAGTGGATTTCATTTGTTCAGTAGATAGTGGACATGACACCTGTCCCCCTCCCCTCACCTGGCCTTTGTTCAGACCTCTGCGCTCTCTGGTCTTCTTCTGTCAGGCTAAAACTGGACTACTATCAGACAGCAGGAACGCCGACAGCATCTAGTGGTGATATGTGACAATGCTAAAGGGCTGCGTTGGCCAATCAAATTACAAATGGTACTAGCTTTAAATCCAAAAGCTTTTAAGTATTTGAAACATTTTTGGATTTTGAAGGTACTGCAAATAAAAATAGGACTGGACAATATAACAAATGCATCCTAATTTCTATAAGGAGCCCTCAATGAAGTTTGTACACTCAAGATTTGGATTTTCTTCATCTTGATCTAAAATCCTTCTCATTTGATTTACAGTGATACAATTTTGAATCTGTCCCTTCTTACACTGCAGAAACTTTCAATATTTTCCACCAGTGTGGGTCCCTACAGCTCCCAGTGTGTAAATGTTCTTTTGTTTACATCAAAGTCTCTGGAAGTAAGCAATACACTTAAGACTATCTACTAGGGCCGAACGATTTGGGGGAAATGTCTAATTTTTAAATCAGATTCCGTTCAAAGTTGACATCTTAAACACTGTCAGAAGAATTGACAAAAGACTGAAATACAAACTGACTAACGAATACAAGAATCACATTTCAGACTGTGTCTGTACAGATGTAAACTACAGGGTGAGCAGTGTTTCTGCAGAATAAGACGGGAGATTTTATTGTTTAGTCCTTAAAAAATTGCAGCCTTTTAAACTGTCTAATTGCATCCATTAACTGGATCAAATGCAGAGGACAAATTTGCCTACAGGGACAATAAAGTTTACCTTAAACTTAAAACTGCATTTGGTCCAGTTGCATCTAGAAAAAAATACTACTCTTTACCCACAGGGGGACATTATTTTATTTAGGGACTTGCTTTGCCAACAAGATGTTTAGTCTTTAGTCCCATATTATTGCCTATTCATGTAGTTTTGCTGCATTCCTTCAGCTGTTTGAACAAGGAGGATCGTCCACACACACACACACACATATGTATATATATAGTACAGTGGGTGTGTGTGAGAGCCAAGGTTCATTCATTCACACTAAGAGGTGCAAAGTCTAAAAAGAGATTAAAATAAAACCGCTGTCTTAGAAAATATAAGCAAGTAGAAGCTCGTTCAAAAGGAGAGGTATGGAAATTTCAAACGGCCCAATGTTCAAACTACCCGTAAAAGTTTCGGTGTGTCTGTATGTGGGGTAAAACTCTGGAACAGTCTGGATACACATCTCAAGCAATGCCAAAATATTCATAAATTCAAGCTGCTGTATAAACAAACGGTGTGGTCATAGTATATAGAGAGTGGGTCTTAATATTAGAACAATATTGTCTTCTGTGGTGCTGGTGTATGCGTGTTGTCTCTCTACCACTGGTATCTGCTGTCTTTTACCATTGTTGTAGCTTTAATTTCCTTACCTTTGTTTGTATCTTATGTTACCGAACTATAACTGTTCCTCATTGTCCTCACTTATAAATAGTTAATAAGGTTTAATATAAAATGTCTGAAGAATGCAAAAGAAAGCATATTATTATTATTATTCAAACCAGCGGTGGGATTAAATATGTTTTTCTTCTGCTCACTCTTTGTTGGGCAGTTTTGTTGTTGTTGTTCTGTTCTGTTGATATGATGGCACTATTGTCATATGGATAATACTCTGCTCCATTGTAAAAGAATACAAAATGCTGACATGCCTAAAATAAATACATAAATGAAAATGAAATTAATGAAAATAAACAAGTAGAATTACAAAGAATACATTGGCACAGGAGTCTGGAGACTTCGTTATTTTATGTTCAATAGGCCATCAATAAATTATAATCAAATTTAACAGTGTGATCATTCCAGTGACAGTGACAGTGCAAACATGACTGGCTAGCTGGCTATAACAACTTTTAAGTGATTGATCGAGGTATAAAACTTTCCAAACTGGATAGCTATGCAAAAGAAACTTTAGGTACACTGTAATTAAACATACATATATAGATTTAAAGCAATTTATTTCACTTTATTCAAATGACTTCAGCAGTTTCCGTGTTGGCTCAGGAGCGCGTCACTGGCGTAAAACTCACCTCATCAAGTACCGTAAGTCTGAGTGCAAAACCAGCAGCGAGGACAGAGTTAGATCAAGACTTCTCGCAGTTAGAGTTTTGTGGTTAAGATTTGGACTTGTTCTCGCTGGTTCCCCACACCTGGACGAGTGTGCGGCTGCTTTTCGCGTACGGGAAACCCACTGGTGTGGCGCGATCAGCTGCAAGAGCCACGACGCGGATTGGCCCGGAGTGTGTGCACTGCGGCCGTAAAGGGGATAGTAGAGGCGCAGACACAATATAGGGATAGTGCGTGTGAAAAATGTGATGCAACTGTAGTAACGCTGTAAGAACGGAAATAAGCACACAAGCAAATTATGTTAAGGATGGATTAAAATGGGGTTTTATAGGTTTGTTACCTACTGTACATACATTTAAATAATTTACCTCTTATAGATATCAGTCTCTTGCTATTTTATGTTGCTACTTATTTAGAGGTTTATTACATTTTTTTTTCTCTTTGTTATTATAATATAATGTGACTTGTGAGCTACTGTGTCCAACTAATTCCCCTTGTGGATCAATAAAGTCTGTGTAAATCTAAGTGTAATAAAACATAAACGTGTCTAAAAATATCCATTCATCCATTTTCTTCCTCTTATCCGGAGCCGGGTTGTGGTGACAGCAGTCTAAGCAGGGACTCCCAGACTTCCTTCACCCCAGACACTTCCTCCAGCTCCTCCAGGGGGACCCCGAGGTGTTCCCAGACCAGTCCAGAGACTCTTCCCCGGAGCCTCCTCCCAGTGGGACCTGCCCAGAACCCCTCAGGAGGAGAACAGATGCCCTCCCCTCAGCTGCTCCTCTCCACGTGGAGGAGCAGCGGCTCTACTCTAAACTCCTCCCATGTGACCGAGCTCCTCACCTTATCTCCGGCCACTCTGCGGAGGAACTTATTTGGGATGCTTGTATCGGGTATCTCATCCTTTCGGTCGTTCCCCAGAGCTCATGAGCATAGGTGAGGGGAGAAATGTAGACTGAGGTAAATCGAGAGTTTCGTCTTTCGGCTCAGCTCCCTCTTCACCACAATGGTCCGATAGAGCGACTGCATCACTGCCGGCAAAAATAACTTTTTAGATACATTTTTAGACACGCTTTGTTGGCCCAAAAGAAAGTTGGACACAGAAGCTTACACATCACAACTGGTGGTTTTCAGGTTCTAGACTGTGATGATGTCATACTCTCAGATGGGGTCAAGACACCGTTTTCTCTATTGACAACATTGTACTTTGCCTTGAAATATTCAAAAGATAAATTCACAAATGTTTGACCTGATCATTTCTATTACCGACTAGGCAAAAAAATTCATTGAATTATAATAGAAATCAGCATTTTAAACCTATTAATTTTGGCTGCCCCCTATCTGTAATTAATAATATCGGCCTATAGAATGTTGTGGTTTTATCTGCAACCCAGTAACATAATAACAATGAGCAAACATTAAATAAATATAAAATAAATGCCCATACAATTAAAACAAAAATAAAGTAGCAAAAACAAGGTTAAAATAAAAATAAGGTACAACTATATAGATGTGCATATAAATTGAACACAATAACACAATAATAAAGTTATGTTTGAAATAATGGACAGAAAATGTACAGATAATCAAAAGTAGGCTAGTTTTGGGTGAGTTCAGATTATTCAAGATTCATCCTTGGTCTTAAAACTTTAGATATTTACTTGTTTACGATACATTTTAGGGGAAAAAAGAAAAAAAAAACATATCAACACACTCCAGGCAAGGTATGCTATTTATTTTATTGTGTTGCATTTTATTTTTGTTGTTGTTGTGCTGTTATTTTTATTTTATGTGTTATTTATTTATTCAAAACGCACGAATGCTAAAATATTAGTTACGTTGACATTTTTACACTTTTAATTTAAACTTTTGAGGGGCGTTCTGTTACCGTAATGTTGGTAAAGCGAGTTGTTAAGAGGAAGCGCAATGTTCTACTTCCGCTGCAGCACCCAGAAAAAGAAAGGAAAATGTGGACCGTAAGGACAAACTGAGGCCGATCCGGGAGCGTGGAACTGCGGGTTCAACTATTCCACTGTCCGCCCGGTTGCTAGGCTTTTATTATTGTTACATTTCACGTCGGACGAGCCAGATCCGCCGTTAGCTTCGCGGCTGTAACTGCCCCTTCCATCCGTTTTTGGGAAGCCCTCGGCCCGCTAGAGATGGGGACCCGAGCGAGTCGCCTCCAGGAAGACCCAGTCCTCCCCGCAGCCTTCGGGAAAGACGGCTCCAAGCGGGAATCGTACCGCCGACCCCGCTGCTCCAGACCCACCAGCCTCATGGTCGACTTCTCCGGGAGTTTCGAGGACACAGAAGCCAACCGGACTTTGCTATCGTTGCCACTCGTGTCCGATGCAGTGTTCATAGTTTTGATATAGTCAGACCCAATTCAATGAGGCGACGAGTGGGGTTAAAGTTCACCGGGGGAAATGTATTAAAAACTAAATCAATCTTTGGACGTACGAATCGATCTTAAGGAATTAATATGCAAATCTATTCAGAATCGGAAAATAATTTTTTTTCAGCACAGCCCTAGCATACATGGACAGACAACACTTTAAACCATTTTCAGAGAGTAAAGGGCGCCACACACTACAGAAGGATTTGGCCGATTTTGAAGCCGCTGCTCCTCGTGTGTGTGATGTCTGTGTCAGATCAGAACCACCAAACATCAACAATGCGACGGTAACCGCCGATAAAACAGAGCGTCAGGGGCAGAGGAGCGAGGGATACAGAGACACAAGAGACAAACTCAGTTTATTAGAAAGAAGTTTCATTTATCTGCCTGCCATGTCAGTGCTCTGGTTTAATAGTGTCTGGAACTTGTTGGCAGAAGTGCTTGAATAAATGATTGTACATCCACCCAGACAGGGGAATGGACCCATTAGACCATTTAAATACTGCGCTACTGTAGTGCATTTTGGATGTTTTCAACTGCAAAATAACTCTCTGCATCAAGAAGGAAGTCACTAATTTTCATTGATATACCCATTGACGGTTGGAGTGTGAGTGTTTTTTTGTTTTTGTGTTTTCAGGGGGAGCACAGCTTGCTGTGCTGCTGTGCTGCAGATAAGATGTCATTGACAGTGCTGCTGCAGTACTGCTGATTGTCTTCCCTCAGGCCTCTGGGCCCTCTTGCTGCTTGTGTCATTGTTTTCTTATTGGATAGTGTCTGATAAATCAATTTAGAATGAAATGGTGAAACTGTTGATCAACATTATTTAAAATGGGAGCATTGATTCTAAGACATCCACACACAATATATTGATAATGGTTCACATTTAGATTCAGTTTATATTTGGCAGCTGTGATATGCCTCTGACAGACATGCAGGCAGATACTCTGTACAGCTTCCCCCTCAGTCTCCGCTGCTATTATATGACCCCATTTTCTTTTTTTGAATATTTAAAAAAAAACATTTTCTTTCTTTTTAATCAGGAAGGAGCATCTGCGCGGAAAGCCCAGACCCCCGCCCTGCAGCCTGTCCCACGCCCAGGTTGGCAAACAGTTCACAAACATGAGCACATTTTGTTACTGTCATGAAAATGCCAAATTCAAGATTTGATTTCAAGGTGCAGAAAAAGATGTAGTGTGTGCGTATTCTACAAAGCATAAGAATGTTTTGTAACTCATTTTTAGACGGATAAACCAAAAACAAACAGACTAACTTTCTAACTTGAACATTGCTTGTGACACATAATCACACTGTAGGAAAGCTGAATAATTTCTCAATGAAATATGTCTGGGGTAAACTCATTAACCTATTGTGGATGTGATTGATGTGACAAAATTCAGTTGCATTTTTAAATTAAAGGTACACTATGTAACTTTGTGGAGGTGGAATCTCACCTGCAAATAGAGTCCATGCAAATCAAAAGTTAAAACTTCAGAGCATTCTCTATGCAGACAGTAGTTTTCTGTAACAAACCACTGTGTTCCTGCACAACTTCTAGTGTGAAATGAAATACTTTTAAAGACCTGTTCAGAACATAAATAAGCAGAAAAGATTATAATAAGATGGATTCCAACAGAAATCAGGATAAAACGGGTCTGGTTGTTTTGGTCTGAAGGTAAAGATGGTCTGCGAGTCCAGCACAGACACTGTGACTGCTCCCCTGTGGCACCTGTATGAATACACAACTATCAGTGTCATAACAAGGAGCCCTCAAACAGCATCTCCCCTCTGATTGGCCAACAAAGTTGATAGATATATTTTTGTTATATTTTTTGATAGTGTCAGAGTCTAAATAAAGATCATGAGCTGACCAGGTCATTTTCATAGCAGCTATTTTGAATTAAAAGTTAGTAGAGGTTAAAGTGAAGTGGAGATCCTGGGGCTGTTGTACAGATGATTGCAGTTCAGCGTCGCTGTGACTGATTTCTGTCAACCGAAGGTGCTCGAGGTCAATTATGAGACTGATGCAGATCCGGGGAGAAAAAAATAAGGGGGTGGGGTCTAGTCCGGTCAGAGCCTGCCAGTTCAGAACAGTAGTTTTGTGAGGATTCACGTAGTGTTCTAGTTCAGGGGTGCCCAATGCGTTGATCAGGATCTACCAGTCAGTCGCCAAGGTAGATCGTAGTGTAGTACTTGAGACTGGTCTTAGCCCACCGACACTGCGCGGCGCGCTCCACTGCACACCCAGCGCACGCAGCTTGTCCACAACATGTGTATACCCCCGCATAACAGCGTGCAAACTTCTCAAAACATCCTACCTGGCCATCTGCCTCATGTCAGCACAGAGGCTCCCTCCTCAAGGGATTGAGCGCTGATTAGAAGGGCAAGACGAAATGCGAAGCAAAAACTAATCTAAATTTATGTTACAGTAATGGCACAGAGCAGGCCTACAGTAACATGTTGTTGAAGTTTGACTAAATGTCACAAATGCATCTGTATTTGTCATGATGTGGTAAATGTGCAGAGGCTGGTAAATACCACTATAAAACCAGTAAGATAATTGGCCATACTGGCTCGTCAAAGCCTGATACCGGCAAATCTCAGAAGATAAGCAGGGCCAGGCCTGGTTAGTACTTGGATGGGAGACCACTGGGAATTCCAGGTGCCACAGTGGAGCGTCGGTCACAAAAACTGTTGTTGTGTCCTTAGGCAAGGCACTTCACCCACATTGCCTAGTATGACAGTGGTTTGTGCGTGAATGATGATGGTGGTGGCTGGAAGGGGCCGATGGCGCAGATTGGCTTGCTTCAGTCAATCTTCCCCAGGGCAGCTGTGGCTACAATAGTAGTTTATCATCACCAGGTCTGGAGTGAATGAATAATGCTCTGTAAAGCGTCTTTGAGTGTAAAGCACTATATAAAACTGATGCATTGTTATTATTAAAAGTGTAATGTTTCATAATTTATATTGAATTAATGACAATAGTATTGGCTTACCATAGCTTGAGTTATTGTTACATAATGTAAATGTAATGCAAGTAGGGTCTTGCAGGATAATGGACAACACAGCGTTTGTGCTGTGTTCATTGCCGAGGTGGATATGGGCCCATGACAAGACATGAAAAAAAAATGATGAATTTTTTTCACTTTAAGCCATGTGACTGAAGAAGTGGATCTTTACAGCTAAGATGAGGAGGAGGATGAGAGCTCAACTCATGGAGGAACTAAAGGAGATCACAGCAGATATATGGAGAAGGTGTGTCAGATAATTGATAAGTTTGAAGCTGATGAGAAGGGGGAAAGTGGAGATAGAAGAGCAAAGAGGAGAAAAAGGACAAAAAAAAGAGGGCGCAGAGAGGTGCAGAACAAAGAAAAGAAGAACAACCATGAAGAGGAGCAGGAGGATACATACAAGGACTAAGAAGTGAGAAGGATACTGTGAATATGAATTTTGACTTTGTGCCATTATGAAGTTACCGACTCCTTAGGACAATTTGTGCCCCATTTGGTCTGATTCCTAGGTCGAGGCTTATGATTCAACCAGAGTGAGGTCAGCCAGTTTGATGTGGAGGAGTTTGATGGTTTCTCAGGTTTGTTCCACCATTTCTCCACAAGTGTCAGCGTGTGTTTGAGGTTTTTCTGTCAGGGTTGTGGACATATAGAACTCGTGGCTGCTGACAGTGTAACTGTCTGGTCCTCAGTGACTCATGGGTCAGTCATATGCCCTAATAACCTCTCACCTTTGACCTGCTGTTTGTCTGCAGAGCACCTGCATCTTTAGCTTCACTTTCAGGTCATATTTTGAGCTCTCATCATCCTCCTCATCTTGGCTGTTGATCTACTTCAGTCATCTGTACAACAGCCCCAAGAGTCTGATAGTTGTACGTCCACTGATGAGTGTTCACACAGGTGCCACAGGGGGGCAGTCAGTGTCTGTACTGGACTCGATCCTCTTTACCTTCAAACCAAAACAACCATGCCAGTTTCATCCCAGTTTCTGTTGGAATTCATCTTATGTTTTAGTCATGACCATAGACCATATTAGAGTGGACTAAGCTAACCCGTTAGCTGCCGCGTGCCAAATAGGAAGTGCGCCAGGAGGCTCTTCTGGCTCCTTCTCTCCCTTTTTCCCCATAGACTTGCATTAGGATTTTATCACCCCTCTCTCTGTAACTGCTGCACTGAGCCTCGTCATTTTGGTCTTAAATTGTTTGTATGAACCCATGACACAGGATCCTGAATTTTTCATTTCGCTATCTTGTTCCTAAATCAAGATATGAACATAAATAACGGACCAATCAGACGACACCATTCCCCGAGGTCGCTGCCGCCAAGCGTTTGCAACAGGTTTGATTGACAGATAGCATGTTTCGCCGCTAAGTAAGTTCCCTTCTCGCTTTCCTGCCCCGATTGACTATTTTTGAAATAAAATGACAAAATATCTCAAACAATTACAATAGCTAACGTTACTAGAATCTAAACTAGCATAATTTAACTAGCATAAAGTAAAGTGAATTTCGTTAAATTGCCAAATCTATTGTTGTTTGCACGTAACAGAACATATAAGTCAATGACTTAAACTTACTATTTAAAGTTTGATGATAAAAGCTAAAAGTTTCCTTTTTATTCTCAAGAATCACCGAAATACAGCGGTCCATGCAGAATGGTGCAGAGTATCGCATCCATATATGATCGCATCGCAGCTTTGCCATGAGTAGGGCAGCACATTTAATGACCTCAATCATGATTGGCTCTTGTGGTTGCTATGATACTCGCGGTCGGATTTCCAAATATGGAGCCTGGCTCCAAATTCGCTCCTGTAACCGTGGCATCGCAAGCCTCATTTGAATGGCATTGAACGCTATGGGTGACATCACACGCACTTAGTCCACTCATATATACGGTCTATGGTCATGACATGCAATTATAACGCATATCATGACATGTCATGTCATTTTTTCACATTTTCTTGTTTACTTGAGGTTTTTTTTTTGAAGGTAATATTGGCATATAATGTAAAAATATATATAATGTAGGCTGAAAGTTTGCACAAGTAGAAATGGATAAAGAGAGATGAGTTTTGAAAGTAGAAAAAATATTAATCTGTGGATTTTGTGGCCATTAATGAGTTTTTTTTTTCTTCATAATCCTAACATTCAACATTTATAAAACACAATAATGCACTTAATTTTCTTCAGCCAATAAACATTTACTAGGCTCTAATAAATTTCGCAAAATTCACATTTTTCTTATTTCACTTGGTGTACTTTTATGGCAAAATAGTTCTATATTTTAAAAAAATATGCATTAAATATATAAAGGTTGCACACGTATGAGTAGATTAGAGGTAGATGAAGAGATCCGAGTTTTGAAAGTAGAAAAAAAAATTAATCTAGGTGGATTTTGTGGCCTTTCTTTTTTTTTTGTGATCTATGATACTTTGGAAAGTTTCATATGACTGACCTCAACACAGCCAGAAATATTAATTGAAGTTTGCTCAAGAGGGTCCCAAAGTGACCACAGGGTTAAAATGCAATGTGTCCCCTTTTACATTGGGGAGACAGTATACATTCCAGACCCAGCTATCTTTTGTAAAGTTTTGTCAAAGGTTGGTTCTGGCTTAGCCAGAGTTGATGATAACGACGTAGTCCAAGCTGCACTCTGGAATGCTCTGCCACTTTCTCTTCATGTGGCCGACTCTGGATTCTTTTAAAAATTAGCTGAAGGTACTCCTGTTTAGAAAAGCTTTTGGTTGACTAAGTCTGTGACCCTATTTTACTTCATGTTTTATGGTGTACTTGCTCTCTGTAAAGCATTTTTGCGTCCATAATTATCCTTGCTGTGTTTCTACAGGTCAAGATATATCATAGGTCTGTGTTGATGCCAAAGAGTTACCTGAATTATTTTATTATGCCAAGGCTTTTGTTGAATGTGATGATTTTATTTATATAGTTATTATTTATTCACTTTATAGTGTCACAAGCTCGACCACCCCCCAACCAGAAAAAAGGTAAAGGACTTTATCTGTTGATCATCAATGTTGTCTCTTGTTATGTTTTGAAAAACCAAGGCATTTGTCTTGTATGCAAATATTCTGCTCTGTACAATTATTAGGTTCCCGGACACCTATAATCATCATCCCTTAGTGCTGCTACCACATCTCTCATTACTATGCTCAATGCTAAAGATCTTCTCCAGGATCTCAAGTGAGTTTGTTTGGTTGTTTGTTTGTTTTTTACATGTATGTTGCATGTATTGACAATTCAAGCTGTAATTATCATTGTATTTCAAATTTAATTAACCAACTACAATGAATGTCACAGACTTGTGACATCAGATGAAAAGAAGAAGCAAGGCATCCCTCGAGACAATGAGGTGCTTCTTCAGAGACGCAAAGACCAGATCCAACCGGGTGGCACAACCCTTAGTGTCACTGTCCCCTACAGAGTCATTGATCAGCCCCTTAAATTGGCTCCACAAGATTGGTCAGTAATACAACCTGTTCTGATCTAAACAGTGTGTGTAGGTGGGTCATTTAAGTGTGGTTAACACTCAGCCTTCTCAAGGCTTTATACAAGGTCCTTCTGATATGTTTTTAATCTCTTACAGCAATGATGTTATTATCTGGGTGGATATGTTGCTGTTGGAAATGCATGGTGTAAGCTTCTGTCTCTTCACAGGGATCGAGTTGTGGCTGTATTTGTGCAGGGTCCTGCCTGGCAGTTCAAGGACTGGCCCTGGCTGTTGCCAGATGGATCCCCTGTAGACATTTTTGCCAAAAGTATGTAGCAAACCACTCAGAACCACATTGACCCTTGGGTCCTCTCTAAATGACGTGAGCAAAATGCAGTGAGCTTTAGAAGATAATTAATCTTTATGTTCTTTAGTTTGAGCTTTTCACTTAAAATATGATGAGGCCAAAACAGACCCAAATGTGCAAAAGTGGGATGTAACTGTGCTGGAGCTAAGCCGCCATCGGCGCCATCTGGACCGGCCAGTCTTCCTGCGCTTTTGGGAAACCCTGGACAGGTACTGCAGCCATTTGAAACTATAATCTCTTTAAATCTGAATGGTTACTATCAAATGTGTCTGAATGGCTGAGGTACTACACTGATATTGGGAGGAATAATTCATGCTGCTATTGTCTTTTGCAGATACACGGTGAAACACAAATCTCATCTCAGGTTCTGAGCCCAGGTCAGCAGCAGCCCTCCTGATGAGCTTTTCTTCCAACATGATCCTGTTGAATGAGCCACAGTGAACACCCGTCTCTCACACTTCAAATGCACTGTGCAGGATTTAAAAATGTGTTTTATATAATGTTCATGTGATTAAAATACCAAAATGTTTTATATAATACATGTTAAAAGTTTAAACAAGATTAGACATCATGATAAAGACAAAGTGTGAACTGTGCAGTCATGAGAAACAACAGGGTTTTATCATCCTTTCAGTTTGGGTTTATGGTCAGATTGTACATACTAAAACCAGCCAAAGCTCTTTGGGCTATGGACTCCACATACAAGTTTATTTTTAAGGGCTCTGATTAATAAAAGCTGTCCTAGTTCAGGTTTGACTTCAAACTATGGTCATGTTCGCTGATATTCCTTGTTGGTGTTGTGCTGAAATGGTGCAAAGTACCACTTTAAGCCATTTCATAAATATTGACAATAAAGCCTCAAATAATAATTGCCTTATTTTTAACCAAATGAAACCAGTTTCTGTCTAAGCAAATAATATATCAACAATAAGAACAAGGGTGTTTTAACCAGACTATCCTTTTATTCAGTTTTAATGCTGCAAAACATTTCCATGATTGCAGAAAATTCAGTAACCTACTGTATGATTATTTTACCTTTCTGGGTCTTGTTGGTAACCCCCATCCAACTAAAATTGAAGGGGATGGGGGAAAAAAGTTTCAACCATGGAGAATGTGGACAAATAAAGCTGTATTTTGCCAAGTTTACAATAAGACTGTTACTTGTTAAAACAATCCTCTATCGTATAACCAACTAATCCAATTCCTCGGTTTCAACTACATCACGGCATTGTATAGACCAATAGTATTTATTATAGATGGGGGAAGCTAAAATTATATATATCTAGTTTTGCAGGTTCTTAGGTCTAGTCAATAATAGAAACGATCAGGTTCGGGGGATGGGGGGGTAAATGAACATTTACGTTTGGCAGGAATAAAAATAGGACAGGAGGGACATTTCTTATTTAAAACTTGGATAAATCACTGATTTTGGTTAAATCCACTGGGGCAGGAGACACAGGGCTCAAAACTGGGTCTGTCCCGGGGAAATAGGGACGTCTGGTCACCCTACGCAAACATGATCGCGGAATAAATTAATTCGGATTTAAAATTGGAATAAACCACCCACTTAATTCTGAATTAAGTTTAAATAAACTTAATTCAGAATAATCATTAAGAATTAAGTGTGAATTAACTTTTGTTCTGAATTAAATTATTTTTAATCAGAGTTAAAATTTTCATAGGACTCCCTAGGCCGGAGGTCGATGATCGACTTTGTTGTCGTGTCATGTGACCTCCGGCCGTGTGTCTTGGACACTCGGGTGAAGAGAGGGGCAGAGCTGTCAACTGATCACCACCTGGTGGTGAGTTGGGTCCGCTGGCGGAGGAGGAAGCCGGAAAGACCTGGCAGGCCCAAGTGTATCGTGAGGATCTGTTGGGAACGTCTGGCGGACCCTTCTGTCGGTGCGGCCTTCAACTCACACCTCCGGGAGAGCTTCTCCCAGATCCCGGGGGAGGCTGGGGACATGGAGCCCGAGTGGCTTCGTTCTCGGCCTCCATTGTCGAGGCGGCCGTTCGTAGCTGTGGCCATAAGGTCTGCGGTGCCTGTCGCGGCGGCAATCCCCGAACCCGGTGGTGGACACCGGAAGTAAGGGATGCCGTCAAGCTGAAGAAGGAGTCCTACCGGGCCTTGCTGGCTCAGGGGACTCCTGAAGCAGCTGACGGGTACCGGCGGGCCAAGCGTGCTGCAGCTCGGGCAGTTGCAGAGGCAAAAACTCGGGTCTGGGAGGAGTGCGGAGAGGCCATGGAGGAGGACTATCGGACGGCCCCAAGGAAATTCTGGCAAACCGTCCGGCGCCTCAGGAGGGGGAAGCGGTCCTTCACCAACACTGTTTACAGTGCGGGGGGAGAGCTGCTGACCTCGACTGGGGATGTTGTCGGGCGGTGGAAGGAAAACTTTGGGGATCTCCTCAATCCCACCATCACGTCCTCCGAAGAGGAGGCCGAGGCTGAGGACCCAGAGGTGGACTCATCCATCACCCTGGCTGAAGTCACTGAGGTGGTCGGAAAGCTCCTCGGTGGCAAGGCTCCGGGGATGGATGAGATCCGTCCTGAGTACCTTAAGTCTCTGGGTGTTGTGGGGCTGTCTTGGCTGACACGTCTCTGCAACATCGCGTGGCGGTCGGGAACAGTACCTTTGGACTGGCAGACCGGGGTGGTGGTCCCTCTGTATAAAAAGGGGGACCGGAGGGTGTGTTCCAACTACAGGGGAATCACACTCCTCAGCCTCCCCGGTAAAGTCTATGCCAGGGACTGGAGAGGAGAGTTCGGCCGATAGTCGAACCTCGGATCCAAGAGGAGCAGTGTGGTTTTCGGCCTGGTCGTGGAACACTGGACCAGCTCTACACCCTCCATCGGGTGCTCGAGGGTTCATGGGAGTTTGCCCAACTAGTCCACATGTGCTTTGTGGACCTGGAGAAAGCATTCGACCGTGTCCCTCGTGGTGTCCTGTGGGGGGTGCTCCGGGAGTATGGGGTCCGGGGCCCTTTGCTAAGGGCTGTCCGGTCCCTGTATGACCGGAGCAGGAGCTGTGGTGCCGGCAGTAAGTCAGACTTGTTCCCGGTGCATGTTGGACTCCAGGGCTGCCCTTTGTCACCGGTTCTGTTCAGTGTATTTATGGACAGAATTTCTAGGCGCAGCCGGGGGCCGGAGGGGGTCCAGTTCGGGGACCACAGGATTTCATCGCTGCTTTTTGCGGATGATGTTGTCCTGTTGGCTCCATCGAACCAGGACCTGCAGCACTGGGGCGGTTTGCACCCGAGTGTGAAGCGGCCGGGATGAGAATCAGCTGTTCCAAATCCGAGGCCATGGTTCTCGACCGGAAAAAGGTGGATTGCCCTCTCCGGGTGGGTGGGGAGTCTCTGCCTCAATGCATCATCAGTTTTTTTTATATAGCGCTTTTCTGGACACTCAAAGACGCTTTACAGAGCATTATTCATTCACTCCAGACCCGGTGGTGATAAGCTACTATTGTAGCTACGGCTGCCCTGGGGCAGACTGACGGAAGCGAGGCTGCCAATCTGCGCCATCAGCCCCTCCGACCACCACCTACACTCACGCACACAACACTTTCATACTAGGCAATGTGGGTGATGTGCCTTGCCTAAGGACACAACAACAGTTTTTTTTGCAACTGGCGCCCCCCTGTGGCACCTGGAATTCCTTGTGGTCTCCCATCCAAGTACTAACCAGGCCTGGCCCTGCTTAGCTTCTGAGATCTGACGGGTTCAGGCTTTGACGAGCCGGTATGGCCACTCCTCAAGTGGAGGAGTTCAAGTATCTCGGGGTCTTGTTCACAGTGAGGGGAGGATGGAGCGTGAGATTGACAGGTGGATCGGTGCGGCGTCGGCAGTGATGCGGTCGCTGTATCGGACCGTTGTGGTGAAGAGGAGCTGAGCCGAAAGGCGAAGCTCTCGATTTACCGGTCAATCTACGTTCCTCCCCTCACCTATGGTCATGAGCTCTGGGTAATGACCGAAAGAACGAGATCGCGGATACAAGCGGCCGAAATGAGTTTCCTCCGCAGAGTGGCCGGGCGCTCCCTTAGAGATAGGGTGAGGAGCTCGGTCACACGGGAGGAGCTCGGAGTAGAGTCGCTGCTCCTCCACGTCGAGAGGAGCCAGCTGAGGTGGCTCGGGCATCTGGTCCGGATGCCTCCTGGACGCCTCCCTCGGGAGGTGTTCATGTCCCACTGGTAGGAGGCCCCGGGGAAGACCCAGGACACGCTGGAGGGACTATGTCGCTCGGCTGGCCTGGGAACACCTCGGGGTCCGTCCGGAGGAGCCGGAGGAAGTGGCTGGGGAGAAGGAAGCTTGGGAGCCCCTGCTTAGACTGCTGCCCCCGCGACCCGGCCCCGGATAAGCGGAAGAAGATGGATGGATGGATGGATGGATGGATGGAAAATTTTCATGTACACGGGGCTATTGTATCTAAAGGGTGAATTCACAAATGTTGGACCTGATCATTTCTATTTATGACTTACTCGCTGTATTACAACAAAAGACTTTTAACTATTTTAATTTTGCTGCCGCCATCTGTATTAAATAATAGACTATAGGCCTACTAGTAGAATGTTGATAAGTCATCTGAAGCCCAGCTATATAAAATGCTTCAAATATAACTGATGTTTACTTCCATTGGTATTGAACTAACCACTGACCTTTTGATTTGTATTTTGATTTCGAAATGCTCAGTTGTAAACAGAACAGTCCGGGAAATCATTTTGAAATGTGGACTTTCGGTAAGGCCACGATTCGCACACAAACATTCATCTTTTTGGGCAAAGACTTAGTAATCATTAACAATCCTACATCTAGAACAACTTGAGCAGTATTCTTATGTTGCTAACAGCCTTCAGGACAAAATGGGCCTAAGATTTTTAGGATTATGGGCTGTAGTTCAGTGCCTTTCTGCAGTGGTAAATGGTAAGCCTTTATTTCATTTAAGAGTTAGGCTATGCAAAGTAAATCAGTAACTGGGCCTATGTAGCCAGTATGTGGCCATACCGGCTCGTCAAAGCCTGATCCCGTCAGATCTCAGAAGCTCAGCAGGGCCTGGTTAGTATTTGGATGGGAGACACTGGGAATTCCAGGTACCACAGTGGGGCCAGTGGCAAAAAACTGTCGTTGTGTCCTTAGGCAAGACACATCACCCACATTGCCTAGTATGAAAGTGGTGTGTGTGTGAATGGTGCTGGTGGACGGAGGGGCTGATGGTGCAGATGGAGCCTCGCTTCCGTCAGTCTGCCAGCTGCCCAGTCCCCAGGGCAGCTGTGGCTACAATAGTAGTTTACACCACCGGGTCTGGAGTGAATGAATAATGCTCTGTAAAGCATCTTTGAGTGTCGTGAAAAGCGCTGTATAAAACTGATGCATTATTATGTATGTATTCTTGGGTTTTCAGGTTCATGTTATCTGCGACATTTTGAGCACTTTTTCTGCTCAACAGCAATCCTAATTTTTCATCATTCTGAAACTTTTGTAGGTCAATATGGCAACCATTTAATTTATGTCATTTATGTCAATTTATCAATGGACACGTTGCCGGATGTGATGTAATCAAAGGTGTTTTGGAGGCTTTGTGTGGGCAGGGCACTACAGTAAATTTTGATTGTGAACTATATAGGCTATTACTTGTAAACTAAACAAAGTTTTATATTTACTATGTTGTAGTTGCCAGTAGTCAGGACTGCACCCATCTGGACCGAATGGCTTCGTTTTCTCTGAGCAGAACCCCCGTGGCCCTCCGCACACGCTGTACTATGCCTGTGACCAGGGTTTTATACCAGTGGAGGGCAGCTGGTGGGCAACAGTTACTTGTCAAAGCGGACATTTGTCTTCAACGCCACAATGTATTAGTAGGTGTAACACTTATATAGGTTAACCTTAGAAATTACCTTAAAAAAAAGGCAGTACATCAAATAGATATGATTATATCAAATGCTTAAATTGCCATGTAGGTAGTAGTTGTGATAGATAGTCATCACCCTACAAATACATTGCAAAGTAGCACAATTATGGAAAATTTGAAGACTAATTGACCAATAAGTGCTTCAGCTCAATTTAGACTGATACACAGAATATGCAGCATTCACAGTGCTGTGAGCATAACTGACATGCCTTTAGTCCTGGACTAGAATTTATTCAAATTTAAAGTTTGGTAACGTCAGAGATATCTCCAGGTAAGTTTTGAGCAATTTCTTAACAGCAATCTATGCTTCTTCTGCAGAGCAATAAATCTTAATACTGAGCCACCTAGGCTATATTAGAAATCTAAAACCACCAAAGACTATTGCAACATGTATAACTGCAAAAATAAAAACTATTCTATTCCTATTCTTTAGAGGATACGTCATGCTTTGAGCCATCCATTGCCAATGGCATCTATGGGAAACAAGCAAAACAAATATCCACTGAGGATAAAATGCAAATCTGGATATGAGGACAGGAACAAGCACGCCGCAGCCCATTGTCAAAATGGACTCTGGACGAAGTTACCAGTCTGTGAAAGTTAGTGAAGCAGCAGTGTCATATACACAGTCAAACCAGATTTTAATCAGCAATTTCTGCTTTTACAGAGACTAACAGTTCGTGTGGGCCACCCCCACCAATCTCAGATGCTGTCATAATTGGCCAGGTTTATGAGGATATATTTTCAGTGGACACAGAAGTGCAGTATGCATGTCAGACTGGATTCGAACTGGAGACACCTGAGAATAAGGCTGTTTGCAGTTATGGGCATTGGGCTCCACTTCCCTCATGCAGTAAGTGAAGAAGAAAATACAAGCACATCACATCTGTCATACAAATTTGCATAAGAACATGTGGCCCTGCAGGGAAAAAACAGATAAACCTTGATAGCCATCTGGTCACTTCAATCCCCACTCGGTCACAATGATCAGCCTAGGCCCCCTGCAGTCCAGGGTGGGGCCAAAGGTAAGAGAAATGTAATGAATCTGTAATATCTTCCTCTAAATGCTTATTAAATGGCTGTTACTTTACTATTAAAAAAATAAACTCTTTGTATGTCTTCAGACACTTCAACCTCCAGTGGGTCAGATGACAGCCAACACCAGATGTTCACTACAAGTATTTATCTGGAGGACCGGGGCAGTGTTTTTATTAAATCTGGAACCGCAGTGAAATTGTCTTGTTTTGATTCTACCTTTAAGACTGCACGGGCAGGGTGCACTGAAACCAAGCAGTTGCATTTGTCATAATTTTTATACAATCACAAACCAGTGAAAAGTATTTGTGACATTTAAACTCCAGTCTCCTACCAATTGGGATTAAATCAAACTACTGAGCCAGCTCTCTTTTTACGTGCCCTGCACGGGGGAGACCTCAGGTGCGCCTTACTCCAGGCTCGTCCACGCTTCTCTCCCAAAGTTCACCCCTTCCAGCACGGGTTTTATTCACTTTCAACAATCCATCATGTCAGTACAAAGACAACCTGGTCAACGTATACATAAGCTTACAACAGATAACATTTAGTGAAGTATATCATGACTTTGTTTTACATTTGATAAGATAAGTACAAATTTATGATCTGGGAACCTAGCTGAGTACAAAGCAAGAGGTCATAAGAGGTCACACATCTGGTTTTAGCAGAGATACCGTTAACACAGGCTCTTTCATCCTCTGAGCCTTGTACCATGAGACTGTTTGATGTACATTTTTAAATAACTTCATCATTATAAGCATTTTATTCTAACACCATCACAAAAGGGACATTCACAAAACACTGAGCCTTATTTTCTGCTTTCACACTGTCAGCAGGGCGGCACGGTGGCTGAGTGGCAACACTCAGGCCTCACAGCAAGAAGGTTGCGGGTTCGATTCCCGGGTCTCCCGGGCCTTTCTGTGTGGAGTTTGCATGTTCTCCCCGTGTCTGGATGGGTTTCCTCCGGGTACTCCGGTTTCCCCCATCAACCTAAAACATGCCCGCACCCCTATGAACTAACATCAAGGACCATGTTGTCCACCCTCCTGTGGGCTCACCACCTGCAGAGGGGTTCATAGGGGGGGTCAGGTGCTATGAGTATTGGGCAGCAAACTGCCCCCGCGACCCAGCCGGATTAAGCGGGAGAAGATGGATGGATGGATGGACACTGTCAGCAGCTTTCAAAGTTATGTAAATCTCTATATACGAGTACGAGTCTATTGAGTTATTTTTTTCTTGAAGAAAAAAATAATGAATCCATTTGCAAAGCCCACTGAGTTTTTGGAATACAGACAAAGGTTTATTCTTCTTTGTTACAGCAGATATGGACAGCCCTGGTCTCTGGCCAGCCCTGGCCAGAGACCAACAGCCTCTCGCAAGTATCCTCTCCAGTCACCCCTCCCTTCTCTTCATATCCCCCCAGAGCGTCTGAGCTCTGAGTATTTATACAGAAATACAAGTTACATACATATCAACGCAGAGTGTCTTTTGTATCACAGACTTGTGCTAATCAACTAAATGACATATGAGGACAGGTAAGACATCACAGTTTCCTCTGGGGTGGGAACAGTTGTGTCTGCTGAACCTTTACACATGTTAATGACTAGTCTGGTCTCAGGTGGGAATCACATTCATTTACACAAAGACAGACTGAGAGACAACTTTCCACAATATACATTTCCAACATAGTAAATATGGGCAAAGTGTCACCATGTCCAACAGCACAGCTAACTGGCAAGCTCCACCCATTGTATTTACTGCCACTTAAAAAGACCAGATTAAACCAACACATAGAGGGCTGTAAACTTACATCTGAAAATGTGTGGACGTTATGTGCTGGTGTCAGTTTTACTTTGGATGGCTGCTGGAATATTACAATGTGAGTATATTTATCAGAAACCTCAGAAACAATATACATTTGAGTGAACCAGGTGCATCTATATTTATAAGTATCATTCTCTATTGTGGGCTTAGCCTGGTAGTGTTTGGCTATTCACAAACCAATACATTTTTGTGCATAGCCAAAGTGGCCAAACGACAATGAGGCAAAGATGTAGCCTAATTAAAAACTGAGTCGACCTACTTTGATTAACTTTATATTAAACTGTCTGACCGTTTTCTGACCTTTTGATACAGGTTCATTGGGTAATGACACAGACCTTCTTTTCACAAGTATGGCTTTTACATTGACCCCACACATGTAGCCTACAGTCTGTAAGCGCGTCTTTTTTTTTAGTTGTCAGATGGGGAGAGGCCCCCAAATAGAGAATGGGCATATTGTAGAGCGCAGCCTTGTGCATTTGAAGTATCAATGCAGTCCTGAGTATACTCTTCATGGTAACGACACAGTGCTCTGTTTTCGCAACATATCATGGTCTGAAGTGCCCCACTGTAAAAGTGACATATTTAAGGCAACAATCGCATTACAGTCACACCAAACACCACTCCAGACCAGGAACACCTACAACAGCTGCATTTCTGGTTTACAATAGAAACCTTTTAGTCATCAAACAAGAGGAACGTTCACAAAACACTGATCCTTATATTCTGCTTTCACACCATCAGAAGAAGTATATGTTCCAAAGGCTTTCATGTTGCTTTTATGTAAATGTGTGCAACGTTTAACATTTTGTCCGGCAGTAAAGCCAACTGCCAAGCTCCACACATTTTATTTACCTGTGCCTAAAAAAGAAACCAAATGACAACTCACATTACTGTATTTGAGGAACCGCATTATTTGAGAAGATTTTAAGCCTCTATTTGTATTTGTAATTGAGTAAAATTCTAGTCTGTGAACAGAACATCCCAATTGTCTCAATGCAGTGTTTCTCACTCATCTTTTCCTCTTTTGTGCTAATTGAAACATAAATGTCTTTCAGACACTTCAACCTCCAGTGGGTCAGATGACAGCCAACACCAGATGTTCACTACAAGTATTTAATCTCAATTTACACTGTCTCTTTCTCCTGTACAAGTCTATTGAGTTATCACATTGTCTTATGTCTTCTGCAGTAGACAAATGTGACACCCCTCCCACAGTAAACAATGGAGGCTTCGATATTGATCAAGGTCAGATGTTTGTGAAATATCACTGTAATTATTGGTACAAACTAAAAGGAAACAGCATAGTGAGATGTCTCAATGGCCTGTGGACCCCACCACCCACCTGTGAAGGTATAGTATTTATAAATGATTAAATGCAGAATAATTTAGTTGAACCTATAATATAATGTGTGTGCAGCTAACTTCTGTGAGCTGGACACTTCTAGATTTCCTGGATATCTGGAGAACCGGAGCAGTGTTTTTATTAAATCTGGAACCGCAGTGAAATTGTCTTGTTTTGATTCTCCCTGGAACACTGCACGGGCAGTGTGCAGTGAAACCAAGCAGTTGCATTTGTCTGAATGTAAGTAGACTAAGGAGCTGAACCTTTAAGTCATAAGTTATCAGTTTATTATAATGATACAGTCCACCTCAGCTCAACATGTGGCTCAGTGAGTTATTGTAAAGAAGTCTCTTTTTCTTCCAGGTTGTTATAAGGCAACGCATGATGTGGTAAGTGACCACAGGAATATTTAAAGCATTTTTTTTTCGCGTGTTCATAGTCAGTTTTTAGTATAAAATGTAGAACAGTTCCTTCTCATCACATTCTTGTATATTGTTCAACAGAAGTATTGATTATGAATTGTGTTTTGTCTCTAGGGCTTGTGTACTTACACCCAAATATTTAGCTAGGAAACCATTGGTGCTGCGGTCACTGACAGAAAACAGGACATCTCAAGTTCAACAACAATAAAAAGATCAGATGTTTTCTGTTTTTTCCCCTTTTTCTCAAATAGCACAATAAAGCATAAAATACACATTTCTTGTCGATACTGATGTCATGAAGTTCCAATCATGGGTTGGTCGGTGTAGTTTTGTCTTACAGTGCTGGACTGTATCTTACAGTAGTGCACCCTCTAAGCTTCACAAACATGGTTCACACTCACAGGACACAGCTGTATTTTCAGCTGCATTTTAGGAGATAGACCTTCATCACAGCTGTGTAGCCATCACAAAAGGGACATTCACAAAACACTGAGCCTTATTTTCTGCTTTCACACTGTCAGCAGCTTTCAAAGTTATGTAAATCTCTATATAGATCTTGAAGAAAAAAAGAATGAATCCATTTGCAAAGCCCACTGAGTTTTTGGAATACAGACAAAGGTTTATTCTTCTTTGTTACAGCAGATAAGGTCTACAATTTTGTCTCTTGTGTCTTTTGACAGCTCTTTGGTTTTGTCCATGTTGGTTGTTAGACTCTTGACTGACTGTGGGGTCACAGGTCTCTTTATGAAAGCTACTCCCCTAAAAAGGTGCTACTAAATTAGACTCATGAGCAGAGTGTAGTTGGACTATTGAAAAGCAGAATAACAGGTCTTTGACAGTCAGAAATCTGGCTAATAAGCAAGTGATCAAATACTTATTTGACACAGTAATATACAAAAATATTGTTAAAGAATCATACAATGTGCTTTCCGGATTTTTTTTGGAAATGCACCTATAATGAAAATTTTAGACCCCTCACTGATTTCTAAGTGGGAGAACTTGCAAAATCACAGGGTGATCAAATACTTATTGACCTCACTGTAACACTGGGCTACTTGGTTTCCTGGCCAGCCAGGGCCCCACACTTTTACAAAAGGTTAAAAAGACGAGTGGATCTGGAGCCGTATCCCGTTTCCGCGATTTCACAGGGCGTGAATGACGGATTAAACAATCAGAGAGACGCTTGCTCCGTTTGGGTCAAAAGCAAACATTGCAGTTTAAATGCAAAAAAAGGGGAAGCACAAGTTATATGTTTTGTATTGAATGTTAAGGGCATTTTGAAGAGGAGATGTCTCCTGCATTTGAAATATATGTGACACAAACTGGCATCTGTGGTTGGATCGTGTCAAATTAGGATGGAGCATTTTCACCCTCTATTGTCCAGTTCCAGTCCCTTCAACATTATCTTCAAATGCAACAGGGGAGATACTTGGGCTCATGGGCTGTATTGATGACATTTTAAAAGTTCTTGTCATAAATTCAGATAAAGGGTAGAGGCTGTTTACTGGCAATAAATATGTCTGTGTGTGCCAACACTTAAACAGTGAAGTAATGCTTTTTAAATCTTTACATCATTTTGTTAGTTTTCTCACAACATCTACATTTTAATACACAAATGTACATGTATTCTGCCCTCCACCTCAATTTTTATAGTTAGCTTGAAAGAATGTTCTGAATTTATAAACCCTGTCTTTTGCTATCTCCATGTCTAATGATAAAAAAAAAAAAAAAATGTTATGGGACTAACCTGTAAGAACTCCCATGACGGAAGCTTTGGCCACAAACACTGCAGAGGTGAGGCTTCTCCCCGCTGTGGATTCGCATGTGCTCCCTCAAAGTTGTTCTGTCAAAAACACAACAAAATAATATTGAGAAATGAATGTTTAGCAAACATCAGGAACCATTTTGGACATTTTGTATTTTTCTAATGAATCAGAAAAGTTATATACTTGGGTCAGATGCAGAGATAAATATTTGAATTTTACACAGCACCATCAATGCATTGTGCTGTGTTTCAAGTCCACAATGTTCTCTATTCTGTTTTTTTCTTTACATAAACTTTACTTAAAACTATGTAAACAGAAAAAACATTTAACTAATATCACATTCAAGGGGACAATTATTGCACATGGCCACAGTACAGAGACATACCGCTCCCTCACAGACTTTCCACAGACAAAGCAGGTCCACTTCCTTTTGCCACCGTGTGTACACTCTATGTGCCTCCTTTTGTTGCCCGAGTCATTGAATTGTCGTCCACAGATTTCACAGGGGAAGGGACCTGAGAACAACAGAACATCTGGTAACAAAAAGCGCTGGAGAAGTTACTGTTCACCTGACAATGGTTAGTTTACCTAAATGTGATTTTTCCTGGTGCTTCAATCGGGCAAATCTTGACTTGAAGTATTGGTCACAGAAAGTGCATTTGAAACTCTTGGGAGTGTAAAATCATATGTTCCTGAAGATGCGGCCTGCGTGTGAACGTCTTCTGACAAATCTGTGGTGGCATTCAAAGGTCCTATATTATGAAAAATGTACTATTGTGAGCTTTTAGCCATGCTATAAAGTTATTACCTCATGTTATAAACATACCCAAAATCATGTTTTGTTTCATTCACACATTCAAATCAAAATTCTCTGTTCAGACTTGTGATGTCATGAAGTGGTAGTTTTCAAGTAAACAGCTACTGTCATAATTTTTATACAATCACAAACCAGTGACAGTATTTCTGACATTTAAACGCCAGTCTCCTGCCCATTGGGATTAAACCACTGAGTCAGATCTCTTTACGTGCCTTTCACGGAGAAGAGCATGGCCATGCGTCCGGCTCTCTAGGCCCGTTCACGCTGCTCTTCCAAAGCTCATTCGCTTCCAGCACACCTTTATTTGGTTCCAACAATCCATCATGTCAGTACAAAGGCAACCTGATCAACGTATACATAATCTCGTTAAGATTACCACAGATAACATAGTGAAGTATATCATGACTTTGTTTTACATTTCATCAGATAGTACAAATTTACGATCTGGGAACTTAGCTCAGTGCGAAGCAAGAGGTCATAAGAGGTCACACATCTGGTTTTAGCAGAGATAGGTTAACAAAGGCTCTTCATCCTCTGAGCCTGCCTTGTACCATGAGATTGTTTGATGTACATTTTTTAAATAACTTCATTATAAGCATTTTATTCTAACAGCTACCCTTTAGCTTTTGAAATTATCCAATTGATTCTAGTGAAGGCGCAAGGAAACAACGTCATAACATAGATAAGCCGTTCAAGAGCATTTAAGAACTCACCAGTGCCCACGCTAGGGTTACTCAATAATGGGGAAAAAAACAGATCGAATTACCAAATTATTATTATTTCAAATAATATTATGTATTAGCTTGTAGAATTGGCTTACTATAACTTGAATGTTACTATGTTACTTACTATAACATGAATGTAATATTCTGTGATTTAAAACTTTTGTTGTTCAAATCAAATTAAAAATAGGTTTAATTGCACAGCCCTAGTATGCACATTGTTTAATTGAATAGTGTTCACTTCACATCTGTTCTTACAGCACACTTCCAGCCTTCACTCCTCTTCTTTTTCTTGTTATCTTGAATATTGTCAGGATGAAATCTAATTAAAAAAAGCACATACTGGATTTAAAGAGATATATACTTCAGTAATCCAGACATAACATTACATCTATTGACGTGATTGGTAAATAACAGATGTTAGTGGGAGTATTACTGTAGGAGGAATGACACTACAGTGCCTCCAGTGGTTTGGACACATAGTGATGGTGAATGAGACCTGTGTGGACATGAGTGATGTGCATGGAACTATATGTATATGGCTGGTAGTAATAATATTATGTCCGATTGGTGTATATTGGTGTTGTATATATATTTTCTCTTGTTACCTCCGGATGTGTTTTGTCAGAGTCTTTTTGCTGGCATGGAGCTTGTTACACACTGGACACTGGTGCTCCTTCTTTGAGCAAAAGTTGTCATTGTGGTGTTTTTTCTTGTGGACGGTCAGGTTGGACTTGGTGGAGTAGCACTGGAGGCAGATCTCACACTGGAATGGCTTCTCTCCCGTGTGCACCCTCGTGTGGCTCTCATACTTGGCTTTAAAAAACATGCAAAACATGCTTATTGTATAAAGATAACATAACAAAAACAGTATATTCCCTGAGACCTGTTACGATAACAAATTTTGAAGTAAGATATATTGGCCAAGAAAATATAGATAATTAGCAATCATCAAAAAAAATCTATATGTATAGTATTGTTAATGAACATTAATTAGTCATAGTTATTTGGTCATCCCTCTACAGCTCAAATCTTATCATAGTTCAGAAAAATAACAGAAAGTTACTCATAAGTGTAAAGAAAAAGTACCCATGATAAATACTGATCATATAAAATACATAAATATCAAACTGTTGTTCTCCAATAATCCAATTAAGTAGATCAGAAAATGTTCTTTATAATTGGCCAGCACTGTACATATTACATCCAACTTTCTATGTGTTTGTAATAATATAATGATATTATGTTGGTTTCAGTTAAATAAATATTGACAGAAAATAAAAACTGTACCTGCTCGGTCAAAGACTTTGTCACACTTCGGACATTTAAGCGTCTTCTTGCTGGCAATCTGAATAATAACTGGAGCCAGTCCTTCGGGATATTCCTGGATTGCGCTTCGGGATGCTTTTGTTTTCACATTAGCAGCATTTCTATTTTCAGAATTGTATTGATTTTGTGTTTTGTCTGTTTTTAATTGACCTATATCCAGTTCAGCAGCATCGTCATCTTGCTCTACATCCTCATCCTCATCTTGAATGTGAGGGTTATTGGCTCTAACCCCAACCTCAAAGTTTGCTACTTTCTCTGCTTCCTCCAGTGAAGCTTGGAGTAGTTTTGTTCTTTTATTGAGTACACTTTCACTTTCATTATCTGTCTTATACTTCAGTGTCCTTTTTCTGCGTGATGATCTTCGCATTGTTGCAGGGGTCTGATTCTCAGCTATGACTTCAATCACCATCTTGCTGTCCGATAAGCCTTCAGGACTTGGGGACTCACTATTGTGTGCAGCTTCAATGTATTTGGGATCTGTTGACAAATCGTCACAGGTCTGTTCAACAGGAGTAGCAGGAGATTTGGACTGAGCATCTTCAGAAAGCAGTTTAAGAATGTCCATCATGTCTAAAAAAAACGTGCTGCTGCGATTAAAGTCGGGATGTCAGTTTCCATTATAATACATTCTGAAGTGTATAAAAATTCAAGTAAATGCTGAAAAACTGGATCTTCTACATGGTCCAAGGTTACGTGTGTGGTGTGTGGATTTTTGGAAAACTCGGCATGGAAGTAGCTGCTCCCGTGGGCCAAGACGGCCTCATGAGCGCAGTAGATCTTCCCTCCCACAGACACAGACACATCACAAAACCTCTGGCGTCCCCGGTCTTCATTTAAGAATTTGAGGAGGTTGTGACTGTGTTGAGACGTAATGATGTGTCTGCTGAGTGCGTTGGGGGCACTGGGGACTTCTTTTGAGTTAAGAGACTGGATACAGATCACATCAGTTCCACTTCTGGCCTCTTCACTGCTACTGGTTGGGTGCAGCGAGGTAGTTGGTTTCTTCATTTTACAATGTCCAAACAGACACAACTACACCTGTAATGAAGTTGTAATTAATGTTCAGGGCAATTATTTTATTCACATCAATATCACACCTGCAGTTATGCTTTGTTTCTTTCACACATCTGTAACACACAAACCCTGCATATTTAGGCTGAGTTCTCCTCTCAAACAGAAAACTGCTCCACTTTAAAATCCATACAGCTTGACTAGAATCATTTGGATAATTTCAGCCCTGAATTACCCATTTCTACTGAACTAAAGGTAAAAGGTAGCTAATAACTTGAAAACTACTGCTTCATGACATCACAAGGTGGAAAAGAGCATTTTGAGCTTTGGAGATGTAGCGTAATAATGCAGCGTTACCTAAACAAATTTGAATGAAATAAAACACAACTCCAGGTATCTTTTTGATGAGGTAACACCATTGTGGTTAAAAGCTCACAAGTCAGTTTAATATAGAACCTTTAACTTGGGGTTATTTAAAACTATTTGTTATTTTTATGTATTTATTTATTTATGAGACAGGGACAGTGCACAATATACATGAACTCTAACAGGAGAGATGCATTGTGTCAGGTTTTAGCCATTTGATTATTTGGGTGGATTTTAAAAGCATATTGTTGCTGACCCCAATCCTTTGTAAATAATGTTTATTTAAAAAGTCTCCTTAGGTTATTTTATTTGCTGTCCATCACACATTTTAACTTAAAGGTAAAATGCATTAATTTCTTTATTTTTTGGTCCTAGTTACATGCAAAACGTAAACAACGTTAATTGAAGATGCTAACACACGAGTTGGTGGAGCTGCTCAGAAGTGACACTGAGGATGAAGAATTCGGTGGATTTAGTGATTTGGAGCGAGACGGAGAGTTTGGTAAACTTGTTCTGTTGTTTCTAGTTTTGTGAATAACTGTTCATATGTGACGTGAACACACCAGACACATGTTCAGCCTGTTCTTCTCTGTTCCAGTGTTATTACTGTAACTTGCCTTTCAACATGAAATGTCTCTTCCTGGAGTCTGATTTGATCAAATAAATTTACCCCCAAAAATGTCCAGTCCAGTGCGACTTATATATGTTTTTTTCTTCATTGTGCATTTTTTGGCTGGTGCAACTTAAACTCCAGAGTGATTTGTAGTCCGGAAATTACAGAAGGTTTTTATTTCTGACTTTTTTTGTTACAAAGTTCCACAGTAGGGCTTTAAGTCCATGTGGGGAACTATTCACCTCATTCCAGAAGTTGCCGTGGGCGCAGCAGCCGTCCTCATTCAGGTTGTGTTACTTTGTGTGGGGCTTTCGATGTTGAAAAGAGCCGTTTAAACCCCCAGAGAATCAATGCGACTTGTTGGTCACATGAACACTGAACATTTTACACAAACGAACAGACTTTATGTCAGATTTAAGATATAAAGCATTTTCCAAATTCTCCATTGACATGAATGAGATCCCCGTTTAACTGGAAGTGCTGCAGTTTTAGTTGCGGTTTAAGAATTTTGAGACAGCAGAATAAGGTGGACAGCACCCAGAGGAAAATGGATAAATTAGTACTGTTTATTTATACCCACAGTAAAACTCTTTGGACAAGCTTAAAGTGGTGCTGTGAACACTCTGGACTGTTTTTACTCACAGTGCTGTAGATCCTGACCACCTCGAGCCAGTCTGAGGGGAGCTGGACTGCGGCGCAGAAATACCGCCGCACGTGGCACTTTGCCGAGGTGAGGTTAGCCGCTAAAGCTAACAGGAAGTTAGCCGTGATCCTGATGTTCAGCTCCTGGCGAGTGTAAACAGCCACCTGCGTCATGACAACAAGGACACGATTTAATAAGGGACTGTTCATGAAATGCTCTCAGTTTTAAAATCAAAAGTGAGTGAAAGATAAAACCCTCTTCTGTTAGAATATTTCAGCCGTTTTCTGCATCTGAGAAGGACGCTGTGACCAAAATAATGCCAACACAGCGCAGGGACACGTGCGTATTGACAGAACATGTGTATTGAATCATTTCGCCAGTATCGAACGATTCAATATCATATCGAATATCGTTGCATCCCTAGTAGACACGCTATTTTTTCCTATAAAATGCCTTGACGAGTCTTGGGAACTAACCATAAACTGTATAAAGAAGCGTATTAGGGGAGTGTGACATCACCCACAGCGTTCAGCTCCAGTCAAATAAAGCTCACTGAGGCTAGCAGTTATTAAGAATAGAAATGTACGGACAAACGGCAAAATAAAAACACCAGGATCATGTAGAGTGGGTTAATATGAACATTTGACCAAAATGGGGAGTCCAACAGCAGCAGTTGAGATAACATTTTTTCAGTAGAAACGGAATTGTAGCCGGAGTCGGTAGAACCAGAAGTGAGCCCATAAATATCAACATTTCTTATTTTGAACGAGACAACTGTCAAGTTATGGTTACTGTTGCATGCTTAAAAAGATAGGGTAAATAGGTAAGGTTTAAAATAAGAGGACATGGACTTGGATTATCAGCATGAACTCATGATGGACTCACCTTTAGCAGAAACTCAGGGTCTTGTTCCGAAATATCTCTGCCGAGGTTTATGACCTTAGTCCATACAGAGTCCTCGCTGTTCCAGTCCTTCTGACCCGGAGACGTGGACTTATTCACCAACGAACAGCACACCAGGTTCAGCAGAAGGTACTGATGGGAAATAATAACAAATATATGAAGATAAATAAGGACAAAACTCACCGTCAGGGCCCAAACTGATCTCAGAAGCTAAGCAGGGTTAGGCTGGGGTAGCACTTGGATGGGAGACCACTGGAAATAACAGGTGCTGCTCATTGTGTCTTTAGGCAAGACACATATTTAGGCTGAGTTCTCCTCTCAAACTGAAAACACTCTGTTCCACTTTGTGATGTCATGTGGTAATAAAGGAAGTGCTCTAATGTGTTTTTAAACCTTACACACCTTCACTAGAATCATTTGGATCATTTCAGCCCTGGAATTGCCAATCTCTACTGATTAAAGTTAATGGGCAGTTGTTAACTTGAAAACTACCACTACATGACATCACAAGGTGGAACAGAGCATTTGAGCTTTGGAGATGTAGACAGATTAATAAACCAGGTATACTCTATGTATATGTTTTTGAGGAGGTAACAACATTCTAATGTGGCTTAAAGCTCACGAGAATCCATTTTGTGTAATGTACAACCTCTAACCCAATGTGGTTATAGTTTGATCAATAACAAAAAAACAACAACAAATATTTAGATATTATAGTATAAATATCAAATGTATGTTATATAATTAAGTATGGATTCTATCTCTCACCTTGTTGTCCTTGATCATCTCCTCTCGGTCCTTCTCGTTTCTCTTCACCTCCTCAAACTCCAGTGTTATGACTTCACTCTCCTCTGGGGCCACTTCCTCTTCCTCCATATCAGGGGATTCAAAGATGGCCGACGTGCTCTCCTCCTCCTCCACAAACATGGAGGACTCTTCTTCAGACATGTCCACTTCATCCTCGGAGTAATGCTACAGAACGAGAGGAAAATGTATGTGAGTTATTTGCTTATTTATTTATACACCTGTGGCCTCTGCTCTGCATTACAGGACCTGTTTGTGTTCTCGCTTTGCCTGGAATGTTCCACAGTATGGCATTAGTCAATGGAGTCAATCCACAAGCCAAGTTATAAGTCAGATCTGTGGAGACGTGACCCCATTCACAGTAAGAATGCAAATGAGTTTAATGCCTTACTGTGAAATATTCCAAGTAAGGCAATAACATGTAAGCAGGTGACGCACTCCCCACCAGATATAAGTGTACAATGTAAAGTAGTAAAGTCGTTTTTTATTTATTTATTTTTGCCAAAATTTCTTGAAATATATTGTTTCTGATCAGGTGTTGAAAATGTCCATCTACCATTGAAAGCCCCACTATAACATAACCTGCCCCGGTGGAGGGCAGCTCATCCACTTGTCTTCACGGAGCAGTTCTTGTTAGGTCTCAAACACGCTGAAGAATGGAATAAAACTGATCTGTTCCCATGGAGAATGTTCCAGAGTTTGGGTTTAACTTCCTGTCTCAGTGGACACATACATGTGGAGTGCCTGCCTCAATGGTCTTTATGTTACTCTCAAATTAATCACATCTGCAGCTTTTACCATGTAAAAAACTGCAAAAATCACAGGTGTAGTGTCTAAATCAGACTTGGAGAGACTTCTCCATGCGTTTGTCTCCAGTAGGTTAGATCCTGTAATGGCCTCTCACTGTGAGAGCTGCAGAACATCCAGAACGCTGCAGCTCAGGTCCAGACTCCAACCACGAAGTCAGAGCATATGTGTCCTGTGGTCAGGTCTCTGCACTGCCCCCTGTGGTCAGGTCTCTGCACTGCCCCCTGTGGTCAGGTCTCTGCACTGCCCCCTGTGGTCAGGTCTCTGTACTGCCCCCTGTGGTCAGGTCTCTGCACTGCCCCCTGTGGCTCAGACAGTTTAACCTCCTGAGACCCGAGCTTTTGTCTGGTGTGCATTTTACATTTGTTCTTGCTATTTGGGATGAGAAGGACCTAATAAGTATAATAACTAAACTGTGTTTTTGTACAGGAAGTAGTTTTTGCAAAAAATGATGTCCTCAAATGAGGACAGTCGGTTTATCATAACCTTAACAAACATTCTTTGCTATTTGGGGTCAGCAGTTCCTAATTAGTTTAAATTCAAAATTTCAACTTAATACAATAAGTAATTCTCTCAAAAATCAATGTCCTCATATGAGTACAGTGGGTCAATCTTACTGTATGAATAGACTCCATTGGTCAAAAAAGTGCATTACAGTTTATTTGAAAATGTAAACATCAAAGTTTATGCATGAAATGCAAACAGTTGTTTATTTCATGCCCTAAACATGGCTAACCAAAACAATAAAAGTGCAAAGCAGATTTTTTTTTTTTCATTTTTCTTTGATGGTAACAGTCCAAAAACGGTAGATTTCAACATAGCAGCCTTGGAACTGTGGCTTTTTTCTAACTAGCTCCCTCTATCTTCCAGAAAGCAGTCTGTCTGCCTGTCTGGAAAAGCCTTATTGGCCTGTGTGAAATCCTGCAAAGCAGTTGCGTTCACATTGTATGTCATGCATCGCACACGGGATTTCCCAGTGCAGCCTTGTGCTCTGCACTGCATGGGTTTTTTCAAGGCCACCATCTCCGGCACATGAGCTGCACTAGAACGAACTGAGATATGGGGGATTGGAGCAACTCGAGATTTTTTGCTTGGTGGTGGACCATTCTGATTCTCTTCTTCTGCATCATAAACACCTTCATGAAGAACATCAGACTTGTGTAGGAATACCTGAGCCACTACCATGCGAAATTCAAGAAACTTCATATCTTTTTTCGGGGTGCCATTTTCCTGGTTATCTCTGTGATACAGCAGCCAGCTGTTGACAGGAGCAAGATCTGTGAAGTGCATCAGCATGTGAATTGTCCACTTCTTCGTCCGCACATACATTCGGTAGTAGCTCATCATCCTATCCGACATGTCAACTCCTCCCATCTTTGAGTTGTACTCGCGCACAATGCTTGGTCGTGTGATGGTCACATACTGTTTTTCCTTCTTGGACCACCGCTGGCAAGTGTCTTCAGGCTGCTCTGAGTGAACAGTGGAGAGCATCACAACTGGTTTGTTGTTGAACCACTTGACCACGTATAGTTTCCCATCTGCCCTGGTTACTGTGGCAAGGCACCTCTTCCTTGGTGTTTCAGGGTTTTGTCATCATGTAACTTCTTCATTGCTTGTTTGACTCGGCCCTTCACCGCTGTACCAGTAATATATATCTCATCCTTCAACATGTGATCAACAGCTGGTATGGTGGTAGAAAATCGATCACAATAAACTTGTGTGCCAGCAGTGAGGGTTTCAGACAGACGTTTGATGACCAGTGTTCCAAGACCCAAACCATCTGAGTCCTGGACCTCCGAAGCCAGTGACATTGAACCTTGATAGACTTCGAAGGTTAGAACTAGTCCACCCACAGATGCCAGCACAAAATTCTTCATTCCCACTGGATTTGGCTTTAGTGCACGTATTGTCGAAATGGACAGGCCCCTGTAGGGATCATCTGCTCGATCAATTGAGACACAACATTGACGAGCCTGAAGGCGACAGCCGGTAAGTATGCAGGTTCATAAAAAGGCCTCACCTTCCAGAATTTGTCATTTTGCCTGTTGTCTCCTGTAACATCATTATCGATGACTACTTTCAGATGGCTTTGCAGTTTGAAGAAGCGATTACATGACATTGTGTCACTAATGGCAGGGATTCGTAAGGCATTGGACCAAAACATCCTCGTCTGTGGATTAGGCACACAAGACATCAAGATTGCTGCTCCAAAAAGTGATACATCTCATCGATCGAAGTTTTGAGAGATCTCCCACTGTTAGCCAGTGACATGACATTTGTGAGGTCAGCAATGAGTTTCATCAGCTCTGATTCAATGTACTGCTCTACATAATCCAGTGGCTGCCAACCTGTTCGCTCATCTTTCAGTTGATCATCATTTCCAACCTGAAACTGTACTAAGTTTGGGTTAAATGGAGCAGACCTCCAGTGCTCTCCATCATTCCTGCCTTCTGGTCTGAGCTCTCCATGTCCATCACATGCTGTTGTTTACAACCACCTCTGTGCACTTGTGGATGTTGTGGCTGACTCTCATTGACAGGTTGCTGTCCTCAGCTGCATCAGGGTGTGTATTCTTCATCTGATGAATTAGGTGGTGAGGTATCAGGTTGTTCATCCATGAGGTCAACATTTTGTGGAATAATTTTGTTCATAGCAGGATCATAATCTTCCCCATCTGAGAAGTCCTCCACCTCAGAGTTGTCTGCAATTGCCATGAGCAATTGTTCTACTCTTGACAAGGAAAGTTCCCCTGTAATGATAATGTGGAAAAATAAACTCTAAATCAAAATAAAACTCTTTACAACTGTAAACTCATCAATATATTCCCAAGTTTAGCTAACTACATTATACAATTTATAATGTAACATAGTCCCACTGTCCTCAAATGAGTGCTTCAAGTTTACTGATGTCCCAGTCTGCTACCATTACTAAATTTTGTCAAATTTTAATCTCCATATGAAGAAGAGACAATATTTTACATAAATTCACTGGTTTCATTCATAAAAATTTGGATAGAATTTTTACCTGGGTCATTTTTCTTCCAGGAACTGTTGTAAGAAGTCTTTTGCTGATATGCTCGCCATTTTTTTTCTATTGAATTTGGTGTTATGTTGTGATATCACCACAAGATGGCGTGGCAATGTCCCTGAATGTGGCCAACAGGTTAAAGATTTTTTTAAAAATGAGTATCATGGTGCTAAGAGGCAAAAATGTAATGTCCTCGTATGGGGCCACAGGGTCTCAAGAGGTTAAAGCAGCTCTGCTTGTGCACAAGTCTCTCCATGGCTGAGCACCAAAGTGCATCTGTGACATGTTAGTGCCACATGAACCATCTGTACTCTGAGGAGCTCAGGGACCGGCCTCCTGCTGGTGCCAGAGTCCGGACTAAACTCAGGGATTCAGAGTTTCAGATTCATGCAGCTAAAACCTGGAACAGTCTGAACATGTGAGACAGACTCTACTCTGACTCTGTTTAAATCCAGGCTCAAAACGGTTCTGTTTAGCTGTGAATGACTTCATTTCGTTTCTCATTCCGCACTTTTATCTCTAATTCTCTCTAATTTAATGTCTCTCTCTTTTTAATTTTCTGATGATTATTTATGTTTTGATTTGTTTGTATTGTGATTTTAATGTATTTCTTTGAATTACTTTGTGTACAAATTGTGCTGTACAAATAAACTTGCTTTGTGTTGCTTTAATAAAACCTTCAGTCTTACCACAGTGGTGTCTTCCCCGGCACAGCACATGGGGCTGGGTGTGTCTCTGCTCTGGGCCTCTCCATCCGTCTTCTTCACGGCACCATGAACAAACCTGTTCAACAGTGAGCTCCCAGGCAGAGCCGCCGACACTGCAGAGGGCTGAGGCACTGATATGAGGGGAGAGTCTGTGTTTAACAGCTTATTCTGGGTACAGAGGAGAGAGGAGGAGGACGGGAGAGCACAGAGGAGAGAGGAGGAGGACGGGAGAGTACAGAGGAGAGAGGAGGAGGACGGGAGAGTACAGAGGAGAGAGGAGGGTGGGAGCGTTTGAGACAGGAGTTTAGAGGTGGTGGAGGAGAGGAGGGAAGGCTGGAGAGAGGGGCAGAGGAGAGACTGAGATGACAAAGTTAAAAGTGGGGAAGCATTATTATTATTTGGGGGTTGGAGTAAAGTGGACGTTTGGGAGAGCAGCTTGTTTTCCAGATTTGGAGCAGTGCAGGTGTAAGCCAGACTCTGCCCGTCTCCAGAAGCCCCTGTGGATAAACTCAAGGTCTTCATGTCTGCAAAGAGAAACACATGGAGTTAAGTGAAAGAGGTCTCTGCTGAAAAGCTGCACTAGTGCTGTCAGTTCAAAATAGTCACACCAAATTAAAAGAAACAGAAGCAGTCAACGAACAGATCACTTTCCAACAATAACAAAAATATTCTGTCTCAGTTTCCAACATCAACTACTGTAGGAGGAGGAGAATAACTGTCCCCTTAAAGCGTCCATAAGTTTACACTGCAAATTTCATCAAACTAACCAAGATGTATTCTTGACCAAAAATCTTACTTATCTTGTTTTAAGGGATATTTACTAAATGATATTAAGCTTATTTCAATAAAATATTTCTTTTTTTTTCTTATCTAGTTTTTATATTTATAAACTACAAACAGTTGTTAAGATGGATGTAAATCAGTCGATCTTGGACTGAAATTGTCCAGTATCTCTGAACCGTCTGTTTGTAAAATGGAAAGATTAAAAGATTTAAAAAGTTTTAGAAGTGTGCTGCAATTTGTCAATATGTTCCCAAGAAGTAGTCTTAAAATAAGGAAATAAAAAATGTCATTAAGATTCATAAACTAAAATCGACAATAAAACAGTCAACAATAGGCTTTATATTCTAGTTTTAAGATTTTTCAGCTTCATTTATTAGTGTTTTATGCTTTATTTTAGATAACTTATTACTTAGAATAACTGATTTTTATCTTATGTTGAGATTTATGAAGGCCTGGATATATTTTCTTATTTTATGATTTCTTGAGAAGTAAATTTCACGTCCTGCACTGGCAGATCATTTCACTTGTTTCCAGAGCATTTTAACTTTAAACAAGTGTATTTTTCGAGTTTTAAGGACGGGTATTTCTGCAGTGGATTTCATTTGTTCAGTAGATAGTGGACATGACACCTGTCCCCCTCCCCTCACCTGGCCTTTGTTCAGACCTCTGCGCTCTCTGGTCTTCTTCTGTCAGGCTAAAACTGGACTACTATCAGACAGCAGGAACGCCGACAGCATCTAGTGGTGATACGTGACAATGCTAAAGGGCTGCGTTGGCCTATCAAATTACAAATGGTACTAGCTTTAAATCCAAAAGCTTTTAAGTATTTGAAACATTTTTGGATTTTGAAGGTACTGCAAATAAAAACAGGACTGGACAATATAACAAATGCATCCTAATTTCTATAAGGAGCCCTCAATGAAGTTTGTACACTCAAGATTTGGATTTTCTTCATCTTGATCTAAAATGCTTCTCATTTGATTTACAGTGATACAATTTTGAATCTGTCCCTTCTTACACTGCAGAAACTTTCAATATTTTCCACCAGTGTGGGTCCCTACAGCTCCCAGTGTGTAAATGTTCTTTTGTTTACATCAAAGTCTCTGGAAGTAAGCAATACACTTAAGACTATCTACTAGGGCCGAACGATTTGGGGGAAATGTCTAATTTTTAAATAAGATTCCGTTCAAAGTTGACATCTTAAACACTGTCAGAAGAATTGGCAAAAGACTGAAATACAAACTGACTAACGAATACAAGAATCACATTTCAGACTGTGTCTGTACAGATGTAAACTACAGGGTGAGCAGTTTTTATGCAGAGTAAGACGGGAGATTTTATTGTTTAGTACTTAAAAAATTGCAGCCTTTTAAACTGTCTAATTGCATCCATTAACTGGATCAAATGCAGAGGACAAATTTGCCTACAGGGACAATAAAGTTTACCTTAAACTTAAAACTGCATTTGGTCCAGTTGCATCTAGAAAAAAATACTACTATTTACCCACAGGGGGACATTATTTTATTTAGGGACTTGCTTTGCCAACAAGATGTTTAGTCTTTAGTCCCATATTATTGCCTATTCATGTAGTTTTGCTGCATTCCTTCAGCTGTTTGAACAAGGAGGATCGTCCACACACACACACACATATATATATATAGTACAGTGGGTGTGTGTGAGAGCCAAGGTTCATTCATTCAGACCAAGAGGTGCAAAGTCTAAAAAGAGATTAAAATAAAACCGCTGTCTTAGAAAATATAAGCAAGTAGAAGCTCGTTCAAAAGGAGAGGTATGGAAATTTCAAACGGCCCAATGTTCAAACTACCCGTAAAAGTTTCGGTGTGTCTGTATGTGGGGTAAAACTCTGGAACAGTCTGGATACACATCTCAAGCAATGCCAAAATATTCATAAATTCAAGCTGCTGTATAAACAAACGGTGTGGTCATAGTATATAGAGAGTGGGTCTTAATATTAGAACAATATTGTCTTCTGTGGTGCTGGTGTATGCGTGTTGTCTCTCTACCACTGGTATCTGCTGTCTTTTACCATTGTTGTAGCTTTAATTTCCTTACCTTTGTTTGTATCTTATGTTACCGAACTATAACTGTTCCTCATTGTCCTCACTTATAAATAGTTAATAAGGTTTAATATAAAATGTCTGAAGAATGCAAAAGAAAGCATATTATTATTATTATTCAAACCAGCGGTGGGATTAAATATGTTTTTCTTCTGCTCACTCTTTGTTGGGCAGTTTTGTTGTTGTTGTTCTGTTCTGTTGATATGATTGCACTATTGTCATATGGATAATACTCTGCTCCATTGTAAAAGAATACAAAATGCTGACATGCCTAAAATAAATACATAAATGAAAATGAAATTAATGAAAATAAACAAGTAGAATTACAAAGAATACATTGGCACAGGAGTCTGGAGACTTCGTTATTTTATGTTCAATAGGCCATCAATAAATTATAATCAAATTTAACAGTGTGATCATTCCAGTGACAGTGACAGTGCAAACATGACTGGCTAGCTGGCTATAACAACTTTTAAGTGATTGATCGAGGTATAAAACTTTCCAAACTGGATAGCTATGCAAAAGAAACTTTAGGTACACTGTAATTAAACATACATATATAGATTTAAAGCAATTTATTTCACTTTATTCAAATGACTTCAGCAGTTTCCGTGTTGGCTCAGGAGCGCGTCACTGGCGTAAAACTCACCTCATCAAGTACCGTAAGTCTGAGTGCAAAACCAGCAGCGGGGACAGAGTTAGATCAAGACTTCTCGCAGTTAGAGTTTTGTGGTTAAGATTTGGACTTGTTCTCGCTGGTTTCCCACACCTGGACGAGTGTGCGGCTGCTTTTCGCGTACGGGAAACCCACTGGTGTGGCGCGATCAGCTGCGAGAGCCACGACGCGGATTGGCCCGGAGTGTGTGCACTGCGGCCGTAAAGGGGATAGTAGAGGCGCAGACACAATATAGGGATAGTGCGTGTGAAAAATGTGATGCAACTGTAGTAACGCTGTAAGAACGGAAATAAGCACACAAGCAAATTATGTTAAGGATGGATTAAAATGGGGTTTTATAGGTTTTTTACCTACTGTACATACATTTAAATAATTTACCTCTTATAGATATCAGTCTCTTGCTATTTTATGTTGCTACTTATTTAGAGGGTTATTACATTTTTTTAAACTCTTTGTTATTATAATATAATGTGACTTGTGAGCTACTGTGTCCAACTAATTCCCCTTGTGGATCAATAAAGTCTGTGTAAATCTAAGTGTAATAAAACATAAACGTGTCTAAAAATATCTATTCATCCATTTTCTTCCTCTTATCCGGAGCCGGGTTGTGGTGACAGCAGTCTAAGCAGGGACTCCCAGACTTCCTTCACCCCAGACACTTCCTCCAGCTCCTCCAGGGGGACCCCGAGGTGTTCCCAGACCAGTCCAGAGACTCTTCCCCGGAGCCTCCTCCCAGTGGGACCTGCCCAGAACCCCTCAGGAGGAGAACAGATGCCCTCCCCTCAGCTGCTCCTCTCCACGTGGAGGAGCAGCGGCTCTACTCTAAACTCCTCCCATGTGACCGAGCTCCTCACCTTATCTCCGGCCACTCTGCGGAGGAACTTATTTGGGATGCTTGTATCGGCTGTCTCATCCTTTCGGTCGTTCCCCAGAGCTCATGAGCATAGGTGAGGGGAGAAATGTAGACTGAGGTAAATCGAGAGTTTCGTCTTTCGGCTCAGCTCCCTCTTCACCACAATGGTCCGATAGAGCGACTGCATCACTGCCGGCAAAAATAACTTTTTAGATACATTTTTAGACACGCTTTGTTGGCCCAAAAGAAAGTTGGACACAGAAGCTTACACATCACAACTGGTGGTTTTCAGGTTCTAGACTGTGATGATGTCATACTCTCAGATGGGGTCAAGACACCGTTTTCTCTATTGATAACATTGTACTTTGCCTTGAAATATTCAAAAGATAAATTCACAAATGTTTGACCTGATCATTTCTATTACCGACTAGGCAAAAAAATTCATTGAATTATAATAGAAATCAGCATTTTAAACCTATTAATTTTGGCTGCCCCCTATCTGTAATTAATAATATCGGCCTATAGAATGTTGTGGTTTTATCTGCAACCCAGTAACATAATAACAATGAGCAAACATTAAATAAATATAAAATAAATGCCCATACAATTAAAACAAAAATAAAGTAGCAAAAACAAGGTTAAAATAAAAATAAGGTACAACTATATAGATGTGCATATAAATTGAACACAATAACACAATAATAAAGTTATGTTTGAAATAATGGACAGAAAATGTACAGATAATCAAAAGTAGGCTAGTTTTGGGTGAGTTCAGATTATTCAGGATTTATCCTTGGTCTTAAAACTTTAGATATTTACTTGTTTACGATACATTTTAGGGGAAAAAAGAAAAAAAAACATATCAACACACTCCAGGCAAGGTATGCTATTTATTTTATTGTGTTGCATTTTATTTTTTTGTTGTTGTGCTGTTATTTTTATTTTATGTGTTATTTATTTATTCAAAACGCACGAATGCTAAAATATTAGTTACGTTGACATTTTTACACTTTTAATTTAAACTTTTGAGGGGCGTTCTGTTACCGTAATGTTGGTAAAGCGAGTTGTTAAGAGGAAGCGCAATGTTCTACTTCCGCTGCAGCACCCAGAAAAAGAAAGGAAAATGTGGACCGTAAGGACAAACTGAGGCCGATCCGGGAGCGTGGAACTGCGGGTTCAACTATTCCACTGTCCGCCCGGTTGCTAGGCTTTTATTATTGTTACATTTCACGTCGGACGAGCCAGATCCGCCGTTAGCTTCGCGGCTGTAACTGCCCCTTCCATCCGTTTTTGGGAAGCCCTCGGCCCGCTAGAGATGGGGACCCGAGCGAGTCGCCTCCAGGAAGACCCAGTCCTCCCCGCAGCCTTCGGGAAAGACGGCTCCAAGCGGGAATCGTACCGCCGACCCCGCTGCTCCAGACCCACCAGCCTCATGGTCGACTTCTCCGGGAGTTTCGAGGACACAGAAGCCAACCGGAGTCGATCGGAGGAGGGCAGCGACTCAGACCTGGGTCAACACGGGGCGAGCGCGGATGGCAGCCCCGCGGAGCTCCACAATCACGGCGGTAGCATTCCCTCCAGCCAGGCCTCCCCGTCCTCTCCAACCGGGGAGAGCGAGGGGAAGGCGGAGGAGGACGGTAACATAACCCCGGAGGCCCCAGTCGAAGCGGAACATCAGGCCGGTATGGAGGACAGCACAGGCCGCACGCCGCACCGCACTTTCTCAGAGAGGCTCCCCGGGACAAGGCACTCGTCCGCCCGCAGTGTCGGCGCACGGTCCGTCCGGGTCAGGAGCGCACATCCCCGGCCAGTGTCAGAGGCTTGGATCGGGCTTTATCGAGTGAACAACCGCCATGGCAGTAAGTTAACACATAACAAGTTAACCTAAGATACATTACACCCAATCTGAAAGCCTGTGTTTGTTGTCAAATTTGATATTTTAAGCAATAATTAAGTAACACGTTTTGAGGCTGGCAGTCCTATGACACAGCAAATGTCAAATACTCTATTTTTGGCCTTTTTAAGTAATTATCAGTCTAGAGTTCCTCTGTCAGAGCTAAGCAAATGATAAATAAATTATAAAATGTCATTAGTTTTGCACATTAGGCCAAGTCAACATAGATGAAGCTGCTCCAACATACATTAGTCTGATTTGTAAGCCTGTTTTGGTTGTCAGATTTTTCTATTTTTGGCCTTTTTAAGTAAGTATCAGTCTAGAGTTTCTCTGTCAGAGCTAAGCAAATGGTAAGTAAATTATAAAATGTCATTAGTTTTGCACATTAGGCCAAGTCAACATAGATGAAGCTGCTCCAACATACATTACCCCTGAATTGAAAGCCTGTTTTGGTTATCAAATTTAATACTTTTGGCAATAATGAAACAGTTATGAGACTAATTGTCCCATTCACAGCTCATTGTGAAATTGCTTTTGTTTACTTGTTAATTGTTCTTTAGCTAGGCATGCACAACTTGTGAAATCATTAGGTTAGATTGGCTATAGATTGATAATTTGCGATATTCCTTTCCATAGTAGTTATCCGGCACATTTACAAGAGTTTTAATTGTTAGATTTCCTCTTACATGCAACTTTTTGAGGACTTTCTCCATTTAAAAGATAACATGGTTTATTTCAAACTGTTGATTACTATGGCAGCGGTGCTAGATACCCATTATTTTGCTAATATTTTGAATATATTAGGAGATAATTTAGGTCAGACTGACTACTGAACTGAACTTGCAGCTATATTAGGCTGATAATTATTTAACACCTTTAGGAGTGATTGAATAGCAATGGTCATTCTTATCAGATGTCATTCTGTGAAACTGTCTAAGGTATCTGGGTTATCTGGGTTACTAATAGGCTTTGGTCTAGACAATGTGGGTAATAATTCAATATATTAATAATGTGAATGTTCTTTTGAAGATACAACATTTGAAAAACGTGGTAAGCTAGAAATAAGAATAGGGAAACAGTCTGTAGTAAACTTTCAAATCTCTTAAGAGACATTTTCTGCACTTTTGTGGACAGTTTGAAACAGTTTGAAACAGTGGTTCAAAGTTATTCCTCACTTACCTGAAGCATTCCAAGTATCCTAATTATTCACCGCAAAGGTTTATAAGAGCTTTTCACACCAGATCAAAGTGGAGTTTTTCCATCACAGTAATGCTACCAACAGTTTGCATGCTAACACACACTTCCTGTTTACTGGATAATAAAAAACACTACAGTTAGATGCAGGCAGCTTCTGTTTGGACTTTAAGAGCTGCTTGTACAATATCTCTACAAGACAAATTTTGCTCAAATACATAGAAAAACCACGTGGCAGAATGGCAGAAGCTCTTTACATTTTCATTCTTATCTTTTGAGATTATTTAAGAAATTGTAAATCATCTTCAGTTCCATTTGTATAGATATCTTTGGAACTGCACAGACTGCTTTGGATATAAGAAACGGGAATAATAGCAACATGCTTTCAAAATCTCGATCATTAGCCAAATGAACGTGATTAATTGCCCAGCCCTAATTGAACAGACATAATATTGTTATTAATAATGTCATATTATTAGTTGGATAAACATGGTGACAATAAGCTCCTGCCCGGATACTTTAACATGAGGTGAATGTGAGGAGGAGCAGACGGCAGTGATGACACACGGTCTCACATGTGTCTGTGTCTGATGCAGTGGAAAAATACTTTTGTAATAACAGAGCCTCCAGCACTTTGAATACCACTCATTATACGTGCTGTGTATCATGGCTTCCTTTTAACACTATTTTTCTTTGTAAATTTATTTTTCCCCAGGCGTATCTAAGCATTGAGTAATTTGTGCTCCTAATCATCACATCAGGTTGTCTTTTAAATCTATTCACAACTCATTTTGGCCTAGTAACGACTAACAGTCTTTCATTGTACTGTATGTATCTACAGTACTGTGTACCTGGGTCATCCACACTGGCTTTGCTCATAAGCACAAAAATCTGATTATTATTATCTGATTTCTGGACCTTTAAAATAATTTAGATGTCAGGCAAATAGAAAACATGTTTAGAAAGAAAAGGGATTGTTTTTCTTTTTAGATGTAATTTTATTTGTCTTTTAACTCCAAAGAGCAACCACAGACCAGGATGAAAATCGGTTTTGGAATCATCTCGGTAACAGTACCTTGTATCATTCATTCACTGGTGGTGGGGGGGGTCCTACATGCGTTTCTGTTGGCACAGTGATCAGTAGTTACTATGGTGACACAACGCACACATTTGCAAAGACAGGCAGAAAATGTTGCCCGAAAGCTCGAGAGAAAATACAAAATTGATTTAAATCTTCAGGAACCTATGATAAATACGGATAAATATGAGCGTTCATGGTCCTGTTTAGGAGTTTGAGTTTGAAAGTGACTGACTGAAACTGCTGACTAATGCTACCTTTTTGTAGGTTGTTGTGGTTCCAACTAAGTATGTTCTTTCCATTCAGACTGGGTTAAAAATAAAGCTCAGATTAAATCTAACCCAACTCACAGAGCTTCTGACAGAGTAGTACTTTCAGTTAGGGACTGTCTGTGACTGCAGTGTATGAACTGGATAAATGAATGGATCAAATCCTTTTTTTTGCAGTTAGTCTAAAATGTGTTAAACATGCCTGAGTGAAGGTTCAGATGTTGCACAGGGGAAATTGGCCACATTGATAAGTTGATAAGTGGGCCTTGTATTGTCTGCAAATAAGATCTGATGTCCAAAGAATTTCCCTTGTTAATCAATAAAGTTTGTCTATATAATCATCACATTAATAAAACCGTTGTTATACATGGAGATAAATGCTAAAATGTGCCTTTCAAGGGATAGTTTGGGATTTTTGACATGAATCTGTATGGCATCTCCGTCAGTAGTGTGATGCATCAACACTGACTTACCTGTGATATATTTTCCTCACAAAACGTGATCGGGGGAAAAGTCAGACCTCATAATCGCTTGGTACTATTTTCTTTCCGGTCATATCACTCGGAAAGTTCACGGCAACATGTGTGACGACGACAGCGACGATGAAGACGTGGCCTTTAGCACAGAGCCAAGGGGAGATCTTTATGAACCCGAATATACTGAAGCCCAAATTCACCAGATGGAGTCAGAACAGCAGAGACAGAGGAGGGACCGAGTGGGACAAGCTGAAGCTGGATTTTTGTTGTTCCAGCCTGGAGAATCACAAGTCTGCACCATTTTTATATATTCTTCTATAGCTTATACAGGCTTATATACTTAACGCTGTAGCTCTCATGTTAGTTCTCTCGCGTCACGGCGGTCAAAAGTCTGAGCATGTGAACACTGCTGAAAAAATGTCGGATTTCTTTGTGGCTTCACCTGGCGACATAGACCGGTGGCAGCACACGGTGACATGACCGGAGAGAAAATAGTACCAAGCGATTATGAGGTCTGACTTTTTCTCTATTCACGTTTTGTGATGCAAATATGTCACTCTTTTGAACACAGATTGTTTTGAGCAGAAAAACACTTTATTTCCAGCCCATTATCAAGTGTAAATCGACAATAAAATTAGATTTATTAACATTATAATATGTTGACCTTTAGGGCTGCTTGTAAGATTAATTAAATCGCAAGACGCAATTTGAACAGATGCAATTAGTAAATCACAAAGGGTGCCATTTCAAAACGACCCCCCTCCCACTGTCTCATTCTGCAAAACTAAACTCCTAACTCTGTGCCAACGTGTTACGAAACATTATTTTTGTCTCACTTTAAATTGTTGGGCCTATTTCAGTCGTGTTCAGTTCTTCTCACTTCCTGGAAATCTAAAATGGGAATAAATAGAAGTTAGATCTTTTTCCCCAGTTTGTTCATTTGCCTCATTGACCTGTCGGGGAACTCTGCACTAAACACACACGGGATTAACCAAGTACTCTGAGCACAGCCACAGTGGTACGTCATCGTTCCTGTTTTGTAATCGGACGTGACTCATTTAAATTTAAAGATTTGAAGAAGTGGGCGTCTGGTTTAGAAGAAGCATAAATAAACATGCATAGATGGGAAACCTGCTTCAGCAATATGAATATAGCACAATGTTACTGAGAGCACATGCAGCACTGTCAGATTTCAATCGTCTGTTGTCAGTATCCGGAAGAATAATGGTACAATATGAAAATGTAATGTTCCAATTAAGACAAACTAATAAAAATAGTGCCTGACAACTTTCTGTGTTTTTAAGCAGATTGAATAATAGTCTCGTCCCGACTCCCTCCGTCGCTTCTCAAACTCGGTCAAGTGAGATCGTCCAAACAGATTCACTTTTTCCAGTGATGCATGTGAAACGAAGGAGCTCATTGGTCACATTTAGATTATAAATAAAATCTAATTTATTTAAACTCCGATTAAGAGTTTTTCAGTTTTTTTTTTCTAATACGGATGGACCGTGCCTGTCCCTGATTGGCTAATCCATCTGTCAATCACAGCCTTCTAAAATGCAGGAGATTCACTGATAATCACTCACATTTTCATTAAATATTGAAAAAGTGTGCACATCCCAGGCAATAAAAAATAATAAATGAGTGCTAAACTTTAGACTAACTGCACCGTTCATTTTGGTGTCAGATAGTAAAAAAACAAATGGCTGCGTGTACCATGTAAGTCAATTGAAAAACATGCATTTTTATTGTGAGTTGAATGTCCCAATCAAGATTTTATTTTTTTATTTTTTTAAGGAGTGCTCTTTCAGACACCAATCTGATACCTTTTTTTTTTAATAGCTCTGGGAACACCGTCTCTGTAATGTAGTGTTGGGAAGGAAGTTCGTACCTTAGCTCCAAAAAGTCCATTAGACGACGAAAGCCTTTTCCTGCCTCACCTCGCCTCACCTCTGCCAGTGTTTGTGAATCAGATTGGTAGTGTTGAAGTGGCTCTGCTGGTTCCTCCAGGAGAAACTGTTTGTTTGCAGCGATGTCTCTGTTTGACTCTGGTTTTGTTGTAGTGAAAAGTCCCACACAGCGACATGGAAGTGTTTTGATTTACAGCTGCTGTAAAGTGTGTCTATGCTGAATGAATCCAATACTGTCCGATACTCATAAAAGAGCCGGATCTGGAGCCGATACTGATGTTGACTATCGGATCAGGGGATCCCTATTTGACTTTCTGCAGATCTAACCTGGTGGTATCTGGTCTCCAGCCACAGCTGCCCCAGGACAGACTGACTGAAGCGCGGCTGCCAACCGCCGCCATCGGTTCCTCCGACCACCACCAGTCACACACTCCACTTTCACACCTACAGTGCATGTTTTTGGGTTGATGGGAGAAACTGGAGGAAACCCATCCAGACACGGGGAGAACATGCAAACTCCACACAGAAAGGCCTGGATGACCTGTGAGTGCCACTTGGCCACCATCAGTAACGGTTAAAAATGGAGGAAACTACATAGACCTGATCATTTTGTTCCATTTAATGCAGAAAAAAACAACTGTTATAAAGAACTTTTCTATCTTCATTTTTTGGACTATGACACCAATAGCCCCAAGGCTTTTTAATAGGAAAAAGTAGCATTTCTTCGATTAGCTTCACAATATTGAAATAAATATTGCATCGTGAAATGAACCGTACTGTGTGATTTACATATTGTTCGATATCCCTAGTGTAAACAGACATATCTTTAGCGTAATCACTCTCCACTCTGACAGTATCCGGCCATAGCCATATTTCACCCGCTTTTGCAGTTATAACAGCATATTTGGGTATTTGGGGCACGTACATTCCTGAACAGATGATCTCCTCTCGTGCTCAGAGGCCGCCGCCGAAAACTTTGAAACAGAAACAGGGCCATTGTGTAAAGCCAGCGTGGTGTAAAATGCAGAAGTCTGGGGTAACTTTACTGGAGTTTTTCTGTAGATTCAAAACCCAGAAGTGAAAGACGGTGGTTTGACATTAATACAATAACAGGAAACATTGGGCAACATTCACCTTTTACCTGGTTCAAGATGATATTTTCAAAGCAGGGCTGCGAGATTAAAGAGCGCCTGTGAGGTTTAAGATGTGTTCTAATGCTGTGGCTTCCTCAAAAACAGACCTGGTAGTGGTAGTTTTCAAGTTAATGGCACTTCTACCATTTGTGATGAGGAAAACAACATTATAACATAGTTCAGAAAATAGCGTAATCTGAGCACTTTAATCACAGTTGGGTCAAAAATGCAATTTAAATGGACGTAATTGGCAAATCGCAAAGGCTTTAGGTTTTGTCTATAATTTTTACCATCATTTCCAAATAACAAAATCTGCTTCTGCATAAAAAGTGCTCAGTTTAGATCTGTACAAACATGTTCTGAAATGTGATTCTTGTATTTGCTTGTCAGTTCAGATTTCAGTTTCAGGGAACTTTGAACAGAATCTTATTATTAAAACATACAAAACTTAAAATATAACATAGTCGCAGTGCTTGTGAGAAAATTGCAGATATTTTTATCAAAATGTTCAGGCCTGTACGAGTTCTGTTAAAATACTCATCTGCCTGCGTTCAGACTGTTCAGTGATACTATAAAGTGACATCATGCTGCGGGTGTCCCACATGCATGTCTGTGGTGGTTCAGCAGTTTCCCTGAGCAAACACAGCCAAAAAGGTTTTTAGTCTGAAAACTAAAGAAAAAATACAAAAGCATTTTCAGGAGTTTGTGACGTATACGAGCGTTCACAGTCCTGTTTAGGAGTTATGTGTTTCAGCTGAAAAACTGTTGGCTAATTTGTGGCTGTTATTTGAGAGGGACTTGTTAAAGGTGCATTGTGTAACTTTATGATTAAAGGGTCCTGCCACTCTTGTCTCCATTAGAGATGTCCCGATCAAGATTTTTTGGCTTCTGATCCGATGCGATTTTTTTAAAGGAGTGCTCTTTCCGATACTGATCCGATACCTCCTCCAGTGTTTGCTGCTGTGGCTTTGTCGTCTTGCACTTGTAAATCTTCAAACTCGTCCGGATGATTCTTTTGTAAGTGACAAACCAGATTGGTTGTGTTAAAGCGGCTCTGCTGGTTCCTCCAGGAGAAACTGTTTGCAGCGATTGTGTCGCTGTTTGACTCTTGTTTTGTTGTACAATCGTCCCTCACTATAACGCGGTTCGGATTTTTTTGTGTGCAGTCTTGCATGCTTTTTTCTTAGAGTGTATGAACGTGCATCGTGTTCAGCACCCCGATTGGCTAAGGGAGAACCCATGCATTGTTTTCTGCGTAATTGAAGGTGCACGTCTGTTTATAAGGATAAAAAAACAGCCCCAACAACTCTCCATAACTATGTTTTTCAGTCCCCGCACTCCTCACTTTAGATTGTGGGGCGATTTGTGCGGAGCGATCCCCCAGCTCAGATCGTGGAGAGGTTTTTACAGTTTTTACAGGGTTTTTCTACTTTCGCCTATAGCGAGTTATTTTTAGAACATAACACTCGCAATAAACGAGGGAACACTGTAGTGAAAAGTTCCACACAGCGGACATAGTGACATCAGTGCTGCAAAAACATGTGAAACTGGATCGGTCCAATCACGTGATTGAATCTAATACTGATACTTATAAAAAAGCAGGAGCCGATACTGATACTGAATATCGGATCAGGACATCCCT